>ONZH01004416.1:0-52500 GCA_900303285.1 Rhinella marina | reverse complement strand
CTGATCTTCTCCGGGTGCCAGGCTTCACCGTCCTGACTGCGTACAGCATCAGGAAGTAGTGCACACACTATGGCATGAGTGATGTCGTGCAATGTCTGGTCACAGTGCAGCGCAGGTCCAGAGGAGACCATGGAGCGGTGAGTGCAGGAAGAGTCACTGGTGAGTGGTGGCGCAGTCCGAAGCTGGAGAAGTTCATTTACTTTACTGTCTGATGGAGGTCTGATGCTAATCTAAGGTCTAATGAGGAAGGGATGGGGGGGCTGATGAGGATTGAGGGTCTGATTTGGTGTGAGGAACTGATGGAAATTGAGAGCCTTATGAAAAATATTTTTCTTCATATTTTCTTCTTCTAAATCCTAAGTGTGTCTTATGGTCTGGTGCATATTAAGCAAAAAATGCGGAAATAAGCTTCTTCTGTAACATGCTGCATGCATACTGCACTGCCTTTTCTGGTGTCATTTTTTTTAAGCTGCATCACGAGCATGCTACAGCATGGGAACAGAGCCAAAATATCATGCAACCATTTAACATTTCCCCTGCGTATGTCAGTTCATTTCATGGTTATATCATGTTGCCTAATGGCGAGCATTAGACTAAAGAAGACAGCAGTAACATTTATATATGGTACCCGCATTATGATTAGGGGTACAACATAAGGACAATGGAAGGTTTAGTAGCGTCTACACTTTTATACATAGTTATGGTATATACCATATCTGGGAGTACCTTGAACATATTTACAGTTATTAAAGGGGATGTCCAGAAATAAAAAAAAAAAAAATTATAATTAGCAGCTCCATACACTGCAATACCAGACATAACTTTTGGGCATACATGGTACATATTCTGAAAAAACTGTAGACTTTCTTTTCTAGCCCTGAACAATGCCTGGAAAAGACTGAATATTACCATATAGTACCAGCAGCACACATGCATGCCCAATATGCACGTTACATGCAGTGTTACCACACTCACAGCCCGTTTTGCAATGGTCATCATACACAACCGAGGGGAAGACACGTTTCTGCAGGAACAAAGCAATAGCATCTGCATAACCGCAAGTGGTGTGTACTTATTTATAGGCTGTGGTTACCGACTAAGCAGCAGAGAGCAGAAGGCTTGTCCACCTGGAGGCTCACAGAAGTTTTCTGGAGGACATGGGTTAGCCTTATAGTCTGCCATGACAATGTCAAGGGCAAAATAGACAAAAAACTCTGCTCCATCTCAAAACACAGTTGTGGAAGAAAGTACATCATGTAAAACTGTTTAATGCTGCATCCTTCTTGTAGCAGAGGAGGTTCCTACCTATCTGAAGCTACGTAACAAAATGCTATGTTCTCACCTCCAGAACAGAGTACGTACAGGACAGCTCAGCGACACACCACATGCGCCATTTGACTGAGCTGCGATTTCTAATCTGTTTTTTAATGATTATGGTTGTCACCCAGTTTCCTGGCTGCGACAGACTGTCACCCGTGACAACAAGAGAAACCCCAGTAAGCTCCATAGAGGACAAGGAGCAGCCTCTGCCACACTCTATATAGGGGACAGATACTCCGATATATCCCCTGCCTGTGATAAAGGGGCTCCTGCAGTCTTTTTCAGCCCCTGAACATACACACATAGTATAGTAATTGGATCTTATTAGTGGCCAAATATTTGGGGCTTGTGAAAGTGAAAGGGGACTTCAACCTCTGCAGGGATTCTGCACAAGACTACAGCTCCAGCATGGATCCAGTCAGGAATATCTCTATGGGGTGGAGGGATAGGTGGGGAGAGGTCTCACTGAGATTGGGGAGGGAGAAGTGGGGTTACATCAGAGACAGGCTGGTAGGTTCCGAGCTTGACCAGAAGAGACAGAGATGGGAGCCAATACACGAAGTACCTTCTACTGTGAAATGTCACTGACACCTATGGTCCACAAGCCATGTTCTTGTAGTGGTGAACAGAATACAGAGGACCACTTTATACATTTATATACAGTACTATGAAAAAGTTTGCCAATATTTGTGCTTATTTGCCAGTATGGAGTGTTTCAGATCAAACTATTTGTAACATTAGACTAGTTTCACATTAGCGCTTAAATGTTCTGCAGGCTGTTCTGGTAGAGGAAGAGCCTGCCGAAGTTCATCGCATCCAGCATAGCCAGATACTGCCTACAGTGGGACATGATGGAGATCCTGCCTCTTTCAGCATTAGTATCAAGATTCGGCTGGACAAATGCGGCTGCAAGCAGAGTTAATGTCCGGCCAAATCCCAGCACTAAGGCTGGAAACAGGCCGGATCCCCTTACAGTCAATGGGCTCCGGCAGAGAAAGATAGTACCCAGCTATGCCAGATACGATGAACTCCTCTGCCAGAACAGCATACAGGAACATTTTACCGCTAGTGTGCAACTAGACAAAGATAACCCATACTAAATCAACCAGCTAACCATATTGAAATGACAATTGAGTTCAATTTGATTAGTCACCCCCCAGGCATTATTATTGTCAGGCCTAATTCACACGACCAAGCTTGGTCTGGGAAACATGGCCTATAAGGCTCCTTTCAGACTAGCGTTTTATAATTCCGGTATTGAGTTCCGTCATAGGGGCTCAATACCGGAATAAAACGCTTCAGTTTTGTCCCCATTCATTGTCAATGGGGACAAAACTGAACTGAAGACAGCGGAGGCTCCTAAAAGCATACTGTTCCATCTTCAGACCGGAGAACAAACCGCAACATGCTGCGGTTTGCTCTCCGGTCTGGGCATCTGCACCAAGACGGATCCGGAATGACCCCCAATGCAAGTCAATGGGGACAGATCCGTTTGGTGTGACACAATGGTGAACGGATCCATCCTCCATTGACTTTCAATGGAGTTAATTCTGGATCCGTTTAAAAGATATTAAAGATACAACCGGATCCGTTCATTACGGATCCACAAGGTTGTATTATCACTACGGATCCGGCGGCCCCTTCACCCACCGGATCTGTAGTAAAGGCTAGTGTGAAAGTAGCCCAAGTCAGCAGCATCTCCTGGACCAGCTGTGTCTCCCCTGACCTGAACTGACTGCATCAGTGACTTATGATACAGTGTGATCGCGTCTATTGTACTATACTCCTATCATCTCACACACACTGTGCTCACACACCTTCGGGAAAGAAGCCGTGAATGATGAAACCAGTGGTGGGGAAGAGCAGTGTGCTTTTACGGATGCATTTTATGCACATTATGTCATTTTAAATGTAAGTATAATAAATCATTCTCCTCTTTTCTGCTGGCAGCAGTCTGCGCTATTTTCTCTGCCCACTTGTGATTAGATCATGGCAGATTTGTGACAGTGAAGTGAGGCAGCGTATATTATCTGGAGGTGGTACTCTGTACAGCCTAGGAGTGAAGGAATATACGCCGTGAACTTCTACACTGGACCTGATGCAGGAATGGCCGGGGACTCTGACTGATACACGGGACTTTGCTGCAATACCAGCTCAGTCTGAGCAGCTTCCCATACCTATTTATTTCACTCTGGGCTAAAAAAAAAAAAGTGTCAGTGATTTTCACCATTCTTGAAAGTTCTTAGTTTTGAGTGTGTGGTGTAAGCTGGTAAGCCTCTCCATTTTAGAAGTGAGGGAAAAGTAGGTCAAAATTTCCGACATTTTAAAAAGTGCGCACAATGGTTTTTGTCCGGCCGAAACCAGGCATTTGTGTTGGATCAGACATGCTGAAAATGTGAACGTAGCCTAAAAAAGACATCAAAACCACCTCAAATGGTCTACCAGATTTTTCCCTTTTTAATCGGTCTGCTCACAAACAATTGAGAGTAGCGCACACTTTTCAGAGCTTTAAAAGCATTGCTCAACATGGGGAATGGCTTTTCAGAAAAGGGAATCATAGCCTAAGGCTCCATTCACACGAACGTATATTTGCGGGTCCGCATTATTGTGGACCCGCAAATATACGGGGGCCTCCCGGCGTGTGTTCCGCAGCGCTTGGAACACACGTCGGGCTGCCCCATTGAAAATGCCTATACTTGTCCGTGCGTACGGACAAGTATAGGACATGCTTCAAATGAGGTGAATGGGGCCGCATCTATTCTGCAATTTTGCGGATAGATACGGCCCCATTCAATACGGTCGTGTGAATGGGGCCTAAATGCTCCTCTGTGTGCCAAAAAATGTGACAAGATGTTGGTGTATTTTTGGAGCAAAACATATATGTGGCATAAACTTAGACTAGGACTTTTTTGGGCGCATGCACAAATTTTTTTTGTCATACAGACAGAATTTTTGACACACGGATAGAATTCCAGCAGAAATCTTCAAATTCTAGTGGCTGGGACAAGCAGTTGTAATTACACTGCACCGCCACTGCAAAGTAGATAATGCTGAAGCAGAAGCAATTCTACTTCAAACAGCGGATAGTCGGGGATGCTGGGAGTCAGATTCCCGCTGATCTGATATTGATTTCTTATCCTGAGGAAAAGTCATCAGTATTTTGCACTGCACAACCCCTTTAAGGCTGCGATTCATATTCTTAGACAATGCAAAGTGTGATACTATTAGTAAATCCGTCCCAATGTGTACAGTAAGAAACAAAAGTACTGATGATGCCAACATACAAAAAAATGGTACACAACAGTGCCAGTGTTTTAGTTTCCCTAGCATACTCCACTCCCCACGGGGTAACCAGGGGTGTGAGCCCCTGAGGGCAGCATGCAGTCCCAGGTCTGCCAGTCTCCACCAATGCAGTCCACAGATCGAACAATTACCATACCTACTCTATATAAAGGGCTCCAACTGCTAATACTTCTAAATGTACAGCACGTGCTACAATGCAATGGATGTGAGATTTTAACTGAACGACAAAGTGTGAACTTCCTTGTGGATGCACGTCACATATAGGCATCTCTGTGTATTCCGGAAACCTTAGGAAATGGGAGGAGAGGAGCAATGCTGAGGTTATCACAAGAATAGTAAGTTCAAAAACAACACAGACAGCCCAAACGCTTGTTTGATTTCCTGCAGATTATATCAACAGGCAGCACAGAAAACTGCTACAAATTCACTCTCTTACTAAAAACATGAGCAAAAAGTAAAAAAAGAAAATAAAATGAAATTAAAATGAAACAAAGAGACTTAGGTGCGGTATTACTTTAACTACAGCTAGTGCCAAGTGATATACTGTACGTGCAGCTATGATGTTACAGTCAAGGCAGTGAAGTCAAACAATAACTAACTGTAATCTACATAAGAGATCTTGCAACACCTAGTGAAGTGGGTGGTGAGCTATGGAGGGTGCACTGTACGCTCCTGACAGATTTCACCAGCACTACATATATGTCCGTACATCCTGAAAATGATAAGCGCCCTCAAAAAAGTAATTTCCAACTACTACCAGGGCATAATATGTCTGATAGGCAACGATATGGTCGCACAATTACTTCCGTTCCTACATAGTCCAAAACAAGTTAGTTCACAGAGAAGAACAATCTAACTAGAATTAAATTCTTACTTACTGATTTATGACCAAAGAGAATGGGGGTATTACACTAGAATTACAAGCAGCAGTCCAAGCATTCTTATTAAAGGGGTTATCCCACGAATAATGTAAAAAATGAAAATCAGACATCATGTAGTACATGACAACCTCTTTCTAACAAAGCTAAAACCAGCCCTGTACCTCACATGGATCCAGAGATCTCCACATTCATTTCTGTGCTAGATTTATATCAAGCTGACAGCTCGGGGAGTGTCATTTCTGCTGTGTCATTTCTGTCCACCATATCCCTATCACAGCTCAGGACACAGTTAAAAGTTGAAACTGAGCATGTGCGGCCTGCTCAGTGACCAGGTCAAAGAAATAAGAAATTAAGTGGTCCTATACAGATGTATTTTTTTTTAAATAACTCAGTAACTGTACAAATTTTTTAATTACATGCAATTACAAAAGTATTCAGATCCAGGTGCTGGTTTGAAAACTGTAGAATATTTTTCGTGGGACAACCCCTTTAAGTATTTTTAATGTCACATGCCACAGTGTATATACAGTCATGGCCAAAAGTTTTGAGAATGATACAAATATTAATTTTTACAAAGTCTACTGCTTCAGTTTTTATAATGGCAATTTGCATATACTCCAGAATGTTATAAAGAGTGATCAGCTTAACAGCAATTACTTGCAAAGTCAATATTTGCCTAGAAAATGAACTTTATCCCCCAAAACACATTTCAACATCATTGCAGCCCTGCCTTAAAAGGACCAGCTAACATTGTTTCAGTGATTGCTCCATTAACACAGGTGTGGGTGTTGATGAGGACAGCGCTGGAGATCAATCTGTTATGATTAAGTAAGAATGACACCACTGGACACTTTAAAAGGAGGCTGGTGCTTGGCATCATTGTTTCTCTTCTGTTAACCATGGTTATCTCTAAAGAAACACGTGCAGTCATCATTGCACTGCACAAAAATGGCCTAACAGGGAAGAGTATCGCAGCTAGAAAGATTGCACCTCAGTCAACAATCTTTCGCATCATCAAGAACTTCAAGGAGAGAGGTTCCATTGTTGCCAAAAAGGCTCCAGGGCGCCCAAGAAATACCAGCAAGCGCCAGGACCGTCTCTTAAAAGTGTTTCAGCTGCGGGATCGGGCTACCAGCAGTGCAGAGCTTGCTCAGGAATGGCAGCAGGCAGGTGTGAGTGCATCTGCACGCACTGTGAGGCGGAGACTCTTGGAGCAAGGCCTGGTCTCAAGGAGGGCAGCAAAGAAGCCACTTCTCTCCAGAAAAAACATCAGGGACAGACTGATATTCTGCAAAAGGTACAGGGAGTGGACTGCTGAGGACTGGGGTAAAGTCATTTTCTCTGATGAATCCCCTTTTCGATTGTTTGGGACATCTGGAAACCAGCTTATTCGGAGAAGACGAGGTGAGCGCTACCACCAGTCTTGTCTCATGCCAACTGTAAAGCATCCTGAAACCATTCATGTGTGGGGTTGCTTCTCAGCCAAGGGAATCGGCTCTCTCACAGTCTTGCCTAAAAACACAGCCATGAATAAAGAATGGTACCAGAATGTCCTCCGAGAGCAGGGGTGTAGCTAAAGGCTCATGGGCCCTGGTGCAAGAGTTCAGCTTGGGCCCCCCTTCCCTCAGTACTTTGTGTGTCTCCTTATGCTACAGAAGGGTCTTTGGGCCCCCTCAGGCTCCTGGGCCCGGTAGCGACTGCTACCTCTGTACCCCCTATAGCTACGCCCCTGTCCGAGAGCAACTTCTTCCAACCGTCCAAGAGCAGTTTGGCGATCAACAATGCCTTTTCCAGCATGATGGAGCACCTTGCCATAAAGCAAACGTGATAACTAAATGGCTCAGGGAACAAAACATAGAGATTTTGGGTCCATGGCCTGGAAACTCCCCAGATCTTAATCCCATTGAGAACTTGTGGTCAATCATCAAGAGACGGGTGGACAAACAAAAACCTACAAATTCTGACAAAATGCAAGCATTGATTGTGCAAGAATGGACTGCTATCAGTCAGGATTTGGTCCAGAAGTTGATTGAGAGCATGCCAGGGAGAATTGCAGAGGTCCTGAAGAAGAAGGGTCAACACTGCAAATATTGACTTGCTGCATTAACTCATTCTAACTGTCAATATAAGCTTTTGTTACTCATAATATGATTGCAATTATATTTCTGTATGTGATAAAAACATCTGACAAACACACATAAAAACCAGAGGGCAGCAGATCATGTGAAAATATAATATTTGTGCCATTCTCAAAACTTTTGGCCATGACTGTATACAAAAATATACTCATTCACTTTGGACACTAAAGGTGTATTCTAGCTTTTAGATACTGATGATCCTCTGGATAGGTCGCCAATATCAGAAAGTTGGGGGGGGGGGGGTCGGACACCCGACAGCCCAACCGATCAGCCTCTTGTGGCAACCGGCAGCACCAGTAACTAAACAGTGGACTGAGCTGAAGTAGCAGGCTCCATCCATCCACTGTGTAGTGGTGATGATAAATGACTTTACCTTCCCTTCCATTCACATGCTGCTGCAATCAGCTGATCGGTGCGGGTGCCAGGTATTGGACCTGATAACCCATCTAGATCATCAATATGTGAAAGCTGGAATACCCCTTTAAGACTCACAATAGACTAATCAGCAGTCAGTCACAGGCAGGATTGCCTATATACTGATAACACAGGGTTAGGGTTGTCACGATACAAGAATTTGAACTTTGATTAAAGATACCAAGTAAAGTATCACAATACTCAATACTAAATCAGTACTTTGCCCGCAAAAAATAAAATATGCAGTTCTTCCATTGTCTAAATGTACCATCGCATAGTCAATGTGCTGCACATCCTAGAAGTCAAAACTGTATAAAACCTCACATCAAGTACCTCCACACATAATGGACATAAGGGGCATCATGGCGTTAATGCGTGAAGGTACTTCATGGAGTTACTTGCATGAATGTGAGGCACATGGTTTTATCAATTTGGACCTCCATGTGCCTCATATTAATAGCAAATAACTTCATCATGCACCTCACATTAACCCCATGTTGCCCATTATGTGTGGATGTACTGCATGGGGTCACTTGCTATTAATGTAAGGCACATGGAGGTACTAAAGTAATATCACCATGTGCCTCACATTAATAATAAGTGACCCCCCCCATCATTCATCTCACATAATGGCAACAATGGGGTTAATGAAAGTCATGTTAACCCTAATTTTCCTCTATGTTGCTGACTGAAGCAAGTGGAACCCTCCCCTCACACGTCACACCATACTCCTCCATCCCTCCATGACACTAACCGCCCCCAGCCTGCAGTAGTGCAGCTTAGTATCGAAATACTGAAAATGTCAAAGTATCACTATTTCAATACCTGGTGCAACCCTACACATGATCACACAATTAACAAGAGCTGAAGGTCACAGCTTATCTACTATCCCTAGATCAGGGATCTGCAACCTTCAGCACTCCAGCTGCTGTGAAACTACAATGCCCAGCATGCTCCATTCATTTCTACGGTACTCTAAAGTTCAGAGAATGGCAGAGTAGGTATGCATGCTGGGAGTTGTAGTTTCACAACAGCTGGAGTGCCGGAGGTTGCTGATCCCTGCTCTAGATTCTCCCATAGAAGTCAATGTGTCATCATGACTACAGTTTCCTATGGTCCATGTGAGTGCTGTTAAAAGTAGCTCATGCCCGTCCCCAACATCCTTTCTCCACCTTCCCAGGTGAAGCCAACTTACACCAAAGTAGGGTTCTATGACGATCCTAGTTTGGTTTACTAGAACTGTTGAAGACCCTGGGCATTAATATGTGGTCGTATTTTTGGCCTAAAATTAGCTCAGAGAACAGACCTTTCTAACCATGAATCCATGCTCCTCAAAGATCTATACTCTGATCAAAAATACAGAGACATGTAAAAATTAAGCAATGCTGGTGCAGTTTCGTATTCAGACTGCAGCCGTGCTTTAACACCAACCCCCCCAAAGTGGCGAATTAATGAAGTTCCTTGTTAGAGATAAAACCCGACATGTCCCAGCGCCATCGGTGCATCCAATCCAAACAATAACAGCAATTAGCAGCACATCTCGGAGAAGGCATACATGAGTGTACTGCCTACACCACTGGAATAACCGATGAGATCACGGAGGCTGGAGCTGAATAAATCCGCGCATACTGCAGCGTTCGGTCTGGTAATGCAAATCACAGCACAGAGTCAATGCCAGTGAAGTGTTATCTGCCGAACACACTGACTGCAGAAGCCCCTTGTCACAGGACTGATCATTTACATATACATGCCCGCTCCCAGCAGGCACAGATAGGAGCAGCTCCTGCTGCTGCCCCCATAGATGCCTTCAGCTTTTAACCAGTTAATGCATTCACTCATATCCTATAAGGACAGCATGAGAAGGGGGCGGGTGGGAGGTAACACATATCGCTTATGCTTCCAGATACACTCGCTATTCAAATTCACTTACCAAGCACCAATACAGGGGATCGGTGCTGTAGGATGGATGTCTCCTCGCCCAGAAACACAGCTCAAGGTGCGCCCTGGATGTAACCTACATATCATGTTAATGGAAATCATCTATAGGAATAGCGAAAACCATTGGAGCCTGTCCACAGATACACAACCCCCTCAATTTACCCCACTTTACACGAGGAGCGGAGGAAGAGACGTGATAACGGAGAAGCTCTGGCTCGGAAAAGTGATTGTCAATTGTCAGGCAAATGAGGCCATTGTATCCCTTCTATATCCAAGATGAACAATACGAAATTGGCTCTCAATCTGATGAGTATTCAGATGTTTGCTGCAGAGTTCATTCAGAAAGGGGGTACAGGGTATTTTACATCAGGAATGCCCAACCTGTGGCCCTCCAGCTGTTGTAAAACTACAACTCCCACCATGCCCTGCTGTAGGCTGATAGCTTTACGCTGTCTGAGCATGTTGGGAGTTGTAGTTTTGCAACAGCTGGAAGGCCACAGCTTGGGCATTCCTAATTTACGTCATACAAGAGACTTTCTGCTCACATTATGCCCTTAGCTCCTCATTTACGTAGATAGTGAACTGTTCAATCTAATACTCTACCTTGACCGCCCAGATGATCACCTCCAGATGGTCTTCGGGCTATTATTTCCCCTCATATGTACACATTTCTATGTTCCATAGTTATTTTGCTAACTGATCTAATGTGGACACTCTCCCACTGTAAACTGTATTGCACATAATGACATCACATATCTACACTTAAAGGGGTCGTGCCACGAAACACATTCTACATTTTTCAACCCAGCACCTGGATCTGAATACTTTTGTAATTGTATGTAATTAAAAATTTTGTATAGCCACTGAGTTATTCAATAAAATGTACCTGTATAGCGCCACCTGCAGTTTGTTCTTTTCCTTATTTTTTGTCCATCTCACTGAGGAGGTCGAACGTGCTCAGTTTCAAGCTTCAACAGCCACCAACCATATGTTCTATTAGAAGGTGTGGCAGTTACAGGGAGAGAGCTGCAGTAAAGGACACACCCCAGGATGCTATGGTGAAGATAATCTAGCATAGGGATGCTCAACTTGCGGCCCTCCAGAACAACTACAACTCCCAGCATGCTCTAATAGCTGTAGGCCGTCAAGGCATACTGGACATTGTAGTTTTGCAACAGTTGGAGGACCACAGGTTGGATAACCCTGATCTAGCAGAACAACTGGAGCAATGAATGGGGAGATCTCTGGATCCATGTGAGGTACAGCGCCGGTCCTAGCTTTGTTAGAAAGAGATTCTCATGTACTATACAATGTCATTTTTTACACCAATCATGGACTAACCCCTTTACCTTTATTGTCAGTCTGTTTGGTTTTTACTTGTTCAATAAAATACCGTATTTTTCGCCCTATAAGACGCACCGGCCCATAAGACGCACCTAGGTTTTAGTGTAGGAAAATAAGAAAAAAATATTTTTCATCAGATCCTCTTATCAGACTGCCCATAAATTTAAGGACATCACATCAGACCCCCATATCAGCCCCCTGTGCCCCCATACCATCTCACTGTGCCCCCATCAGACCTCAGATCAGCAGAATGTGCCCCCATCAGACCTCAGATCAGCAGAATGTGCCCCCATCAGACCTCAAATCAGCAGAATGTGCCCCCATCATACCTCAAATCAGCAGAATGTGCCCCCATCATACCTCAAATCAGCAGAATGTGCCCCCATCATACCTCAAATCAGCAGAATGTGCCCCCATAAGACCTCAAATCAGCAGAATGTGCCCCCATAAGACCTCACATCAGCAGAATGTGCCCCCATCATACCTCAAATCAGCAGAATGTGCCCCATCATACCTCAAATCAGCAGAATGTGCCCCCATAAGACCTCAAATCAGCAGAATGTGCCCCCATAAGACCTCAAATCAGCAGAATGTGCCCCCATAAGACCTCACATCAGCAGAATGTGCCCCCATAAGACCTCACATCAGCAGAATGTGCCCCCATAAGACCTCACATCAGCAGAATGTGCCCCCATCAGACCTCACATCAGCAGAATGTGCCCCCATCAGACCTCACATCAGCAGAATGTGCCCCCATCAGACCTCAGATCAGCGTACTGTGTCCCTATCAGACCTCAGATCAGCCCACCCAGCCACTTGTAAAGACCATACTTACCGTACCTGTTCTGCGCTGCCGTCCGGTCCCACGCTCCGCGCTCTTCTCTCTTCCCTGCCGGCACGTACTATGACCTGACGCTGCGCCGCAGCGTCAGGTCATAGTGCGTGCCGGCAGGGAAGAGAGAAGAGCGCGGAGCGTGGGACCGGACGGCAGCGGCAGCGCAGAACAGGTACGGTAAGTATGGTCTTTACAAGTGGCTGGGTGGGCTGATCTGAGGTCTGATGGGGGTCCCTACGTACAAGTGAGCGCTTCCTTATGGAAGCGCTCACTTGTATTCGCCCTATAAGACGCACAGCATTTTTCCCCCTACTTTTGGGGGAAAAAAAGTGCGTCTTATAGGGCGAAAAATACGGTAAGTTAAAAAATAAAAAAAAGCAATATACCTATATGTGAGCAGCACACAAATTCTTTGTAGTGCCACCAGTTGTACGTTCTGGGCACCGATGCCTTTTTCTTGATAGGCCCAAGATAAGCGACTTTCAGTAACCACGAGGAGAATTCCATACAAGGAAGTAAAATCCTTGGAATGAGATTAGAAACTCTTCAATGAGTTGCCATTTATTTTAAAAAAAATTCCATAAATATGGGATTTGGTCCAGCAATAACAGATCCCAGTTAGTGTACATTCTTTGTGCACACGCACAATGTGGAGCCAGCTGGGCTGGAATCTCACAGGCATCTGTCCTAATACACTGCATGGAATAAATTCATAAAGATGACAAAAAAAAGGCAAAAACCAGAATGGTTGGAAAGAACTGCACAGAAAGGCATGGGCTTTACCATCTGGCAACCTTCACCGCTTTAAAGAGTCACTGTACTTTCATCCAATAGAGAATAGTGTAACTAGCAAATTTCTAATAAAATATACCTGCATCCACCTGAAAAGTGTCATGGCTACTAGGGGTCTCATTTTCATCTAATTTGCAGTCCACTGCTTGTTAGGCAAGACCAGTACCAGTTAACAGAGACTCAGAGAGGAAGTGGGGGGGGGGGGTGTCAGAGCTAGCTGACATTGTGAGCCTGATAAAAGAACTGCTGCTACACAACTTCTGAACATTACAGGAGCCTCCTGTCCTTCTGTAAGTGTGATTTATTCCTCCTTATCAGCTTTCTGAGCTAGAAGAAAACATAATGGGCAGTAGGGGACGTGAGGTCACTGCAGACAGTACTAGCAGAAGGGAGACAGTCCCTACTTCTGACAGAAATGCATCTAGCTATGCAGCTGAAACAGTTAATAATATGGCTGAAAGATACTTTAGGAAAGCCCAAACATAAATGTTCCTTCACAGTTATGACCGTACATAGAAGCACTGCCATTATGCAAACGTTTTTGAAAACGCAGGTACGCATTAGGCTTATGCAGAAGCTCATCTGTTTACATAGGTAACACAAACTATCACACAGAAAGCTACAAAACTAGGTCAAAACCTGCTTAGGTCGGGTTTACATCTGCATTATGAACTCTGGCATTCTGATCTGGTTACTATATCCGGCATATATGCCATCTTTCAGTCGAAAAAAAAAAATTTATACATGCAGCATTTTTTGTCAGGCCAAAAGCTGACAGATCCCATTATAGTGAAAGGAAATCTGGCAGTGCACAGTGACATCCAGCTATGCCAGGTACAGTGAACTACGGCAGTCTGTTCCTCCACTGGAATAGACTGCCCAATTAGACAGAGCAGATGTGAATGAGGCCTTAGGAAATATCACTGAGCTTATACGTGGGATTCCAGAGCCGCCGATCAGATGTTCTGCAGTAGCTCCAGTGCCTAAAGTCTGGACAGGCGACAGGGAGCAGTACTGCCATAACCTGCTTTAATGTAAATTAAAAGTGTTTTCTGGGCTCCTGATTCTGATGACCTATCCACAGCAAAGGTCATTAATATCTGATTGCCGTCACCCCAAACTCCCACCGATCATCTGTTACCTGCAGCCTCTGGAACTAGCACTTTTAATGGAACAGGAAGCAAAGTTCCATTCATAGTGTAGTTGTCGTGCTGGGTTACTGCAACTCATCTCCCGTTCACTTCAATGGAAGCCACGATAACGTAACCCAGCACGGCCACGATACACCGAACGGAGCTTTGCTTCCTGTTCCATTAAAAGTGCTAGTTCCAGTGCCAGCTGTGGGGGTACAGGGTGTCAATATCAGAAACCTGGAAAATCCAGGTAGAGCAGAAGGAGCTGAGCAGAATGATTTATTGTTATGTGGGAAAAGATTCAGTAAAGCTTGTAAATTCATTCTTTTAAGTTTCTGCTCATTCTGTGTTTTAGAGTCAAGGAGGTGGTCCTATCAGTGATTGACAGCCTTCTGTGTACGCACAGTCATAGAGGGAAGGCTGTCCATCATTGATAGGACCACCTCCCTGACTTCAAAGCCCAGAATGAACATGATTAAAAATGGATAAATTACAAATTATAATGAATATTTCCCTATAAAACTATATATCTATCTGCTCAGCTCCTCCTGCTCTATAACATGCTTGCTTCAGCTCATACACCATGTTCAACATGACAGGTTTCCTCTAAAGTGGACCTATCACCACAAAATGAAATGCAATCTGCAAGCACCACGCTATAGAGCAGAAGGAGCTGAGCAGATCAATACATATTTTTGTGGGAAAAGATTCAGTAAGACTTGCAATTTATACATTTATATGTCTGCTTTTTCTAACTTCAAGAAGAACTCCCGCAAAAATTTTTATTCTCTGACCTGTTAGAAAAGTGCATGATATAATCTGTAGTGAATGTCATCTTCTTATCAGTGACTGTTTCTGTGAGTAAAAACCTCTCTCTATTGTAGCTGGGTCATGTGACCAACTCCCTGACCTCCAACTGACCCAGGACAGAAAGCCAGTAACTGCTCTATTCATTCCTATGGGAGCCTCACTTTCAGTCTCATAGGAATACATAGAGAATTAGACTTCCTGTCCACACATAAGTCTATGTATGAGTTGGTGGGTCTAATTGCTGGTCACATTACACAGATAAGAAACTTCAGGATGATAGAAGTCAAAAATTCAGACACTGGTAAGAAAATGACATTCACTACAGATTATATCATGTACATTTCTAGCAGGACATGGAATAAAATTTTTGTCGGGAGTTCTTCTTTAAGACAGCCTCAAGAACAGCTCTAAGCACACGTTGGTGGTGCCAAGTCAGAAAAAAAAAATCAAAGATATACATGTATAAAATTACAAGCTTTACTGAATCTTTTCCCAAAAAAATACGGTATATCAATCTGCTCTGCCATGCAAACATGCTCGCTGTTCTTCTAATTGCCATAGAAGTTAACGGAGCATTCTAGGAGTTGTAGTCTCAGCAGCAGTGCCGGAGGTTGCTGATCCTTGCCATAGGGGCTTAGGTACAATATCACACAACCTGTGGACAGATGCAGAACGCTTTCTGGAAGAAAGCAGACATGTTTTTCTATTTCCATCCAACCTTACTAAAAGTAGTACTTTACCACGACATGAATGCTTCCTCAGATTACTAGGACTAGAAATGGACCATACCACAGATAGCGGGATGGAGCATTCACACCATTTCTCCCCTGAAAGAAAAACTCTCTGCTAATAGTTGTTAATCATTTATATAAGGATTCCCAAGATGCGGGGGATGCCAAGAATACTGTCAGGAATTCACTAGACAGCAAAGGAAGAGCAACGTCACATCAATTAACAGTCATACTTCAGTTCTAGTGACAGAGGTAAAAATATTGAGACAAAATAGGAAGAATAAGTGAGGACTCCAAGATGGAGGCTAGCTGCCACCAACCACACATACAGAGCTCACAGTAACCTGTAGCAGGTCTTACTGGTCACACAGAGCCACAAGAATCAATGGCCAATGAATGCTCAATAACTCAGGATAGTTTCAGAGAAACACAGTCAAGTCACTAGTTAATATCCAGAGTAACCAGGACGGACAGCAGCTAGATGGGTTGGGAGTGACTCAGTAAGGTCCTGGTAGGTTGTCACAGGTATCTGCAGCCATACTGACTGCAGTGCATCCCACTGCTGTTAGAGGTGGCCTGGGGGAGGAACACAATGATAAAGATCGTCCCACAGATGCTCAACTGGGTTCAAGTCTGGGGAATTAAGGGGCCAGGGTACTACAGGAAGTCTTGGTCATGCTCTTCCAACCAATGTCGGATATTTCTAGCCATGTGACATGTCGCATTGTCTTGCTGGAAAATCTTATCCCTCCCCCAGGGAAGACAATCAGCATGTATGGGGGTAAGCGATCTTCAAGGATGGCTTCATACCCACAGTGCCTCCTACATGGATGAGTGGGTCCAGAGAATGCCACAAAAACAATCTCCAGACCATAACACTGCCCCCCCACCAGCTTGTGTTCTTCAAGTAATGGTTGCAAGGTGTTTGTTCTCTGATGTTTCTCGCCTGACATGTAAACATCCATCCACTCGATGAAGCGGAAAACGTGACTCCTCATAGAAGGTAACCCTTTGCCAATCAGCGGAATTCCAATTCTAATACTGTTGCGAAAATTCAAGCCTTTTCTGCAGATTCAACTTCGTTAGAAGAGGTTCAGTGACCATTCACCTCCTTCGGAGCCCCATACGCAATATGGTTCTCTGAACTGTTTTTGACACACATCTGGTAGCTTTCTGGTTCATTCTGGCGGTAAGAAGCTCCACTGTAGTGTGTCGGTCCACACTCACGCACCTTCATTCACCTCTCACATCAATGGCACGTGGTGCTCCGCAGATTCCATGTTGCCCATTCACAATGATGTCATATGTCCACTCACGATGACATCAATGAGATATGTGTGCAGTCAGCCTATCGGACACCTTATACACCCACCAAGAAGAGTAGGAAGTGGTCATAATAATGTGACTCAATTGTGTATCTGTAGCTCACTGGGATTTGCACGGTGAGAAAGAAGATTTTTTTTTTTTTTAGTAAAACTTACCCAGTGGAGAAAAGCCATGCAATTCACTAATCCTGAGAATAGGCTATCAATATCAAAATCTCAGAAAACCCCTTTAAAGGGATTGTCTCAGAGGCAACCACATTGAAATCATATGTACTATTATGTGGTGGCCATTCAGATTAATAGTCGGCCATGTCATATAAGAAAAGCTCGAGTCTCCCAAGAACAGACGACCTCTCTATGATGCCCTAAGAGCACGTAGACAGGCATCTGAACAGACAAACATTATCTTTCCAATCCCCAACCATACACACGCCAAGCAAAATGAAGCAAAAAAAAAATGTATTCTACTAATCTGACTGTCCAGAGGTTTGTTGCCCATGAACTGATGCGAAGACATAATCCTTTATTTGTTAGAAAGGCAAAGCAATGGAGCACAAAGAAATATTGCTAGCAAATATTTAAAGCGTGGGGGGCCGACCGCATTAAAAATGCACATAAAAGACACTGCTGCTACAAGAGCACAGAAGTGGTGACAGCTGGGTGCAGGTCTGCACTGCAGTACACAGACAGGACCTCAGCTAATCCACGGCTCCTGACGGATCTCATTCATTATTACATCCTCTCATTTCCACTGAATGTAGAAAATGACACGCAGCAAAATACTCTGCAAGATGAGGCCAATTTAAATGAAGGCAGCTGAAGCAGGAGCACTGTAATATTCCACTGATGGAGCAATTTTAGACACAAATTATCCACTTACTAGGTTAAATCGGAGAAGGATTCAGGAGAGCAGACAACAGGGAAAATGACAGGCTACAGTAACTAAAGAAAAGGAATGCGCAGAGCGCCAAATATATAATGTCACATCTATAGCCTACGGCAACTACTTTATTAATTTAAAGGGGCTCTGTCACCAGGAAACTCAGTGTTAAACCAGGCACAGTGCCTTGCAGGGCTAGCCCAGCTACTTAATCCATATGCAAATGAGCAGTTAAGTGCACTGGGGGCGGTACCAAGCCACACTCTGCCCCCTTGCTCCAACTGCTTCCTTGCCAACCACAGCCAGGTTCCTGCATAGTCATTTCACCTGGTCCTGTCACTCAACGAGAGGGAGGGGCTGGCAGAGGAAGCAGGAGGAGCAAGATTGCACATAGTGGCTTGGGCCCACCCTCTGTGCACTTAACTGCTTATCTACATATCCAGAGGTTGGGTCATCAGTTTAAAAGTCTTGCAAAACCCATTTAAAAAAAAATAATCATATTTTCTCCAGAATGAAGAAACAGAAAGGGATCATTGCATTTAGCTGGGTTACATGCCTGGTTTAAAAGTGAATTTCCTTTTAAAGGGAGTCTTTCACCTGTTTTTCACCAATATAACTAACAGCAGTGCCCCACAGTAGATTGCAGACACATCCCAGACATACCTGTGTGCGCTGTGTGTGTATTACATGTCCAGGAAAAGCACTTTTATTCTGGCAGGAAAACAGCTCCCAAGTGAAAGTGAAAGTAAAAACAGCTTTCTCTCCTGACTCGATTTCTAACAGCTATATCTTCTGATATAACCATTTTTCTATCTGCTACCAATCCCAAGATATGAGCAGCTAAAGCAGCCCTCCCCTCTTCAGTCTGGTTTGCTCTGGGCACTTGGGAGCTGTTTTCCAGCAGAATAAAAGTGCTTTTCCTGGACATGTAATACAGACACACAGTGCACACAGGTATGTCTGGGATGTGTCTGCAATCTTCTGTGGGGCAGTGCTCTTAGTTATATTGGTGAAAGACTCCCTTTAAAGACACATACACACGACCGTATGGATGGCCTGTAAACAGTGGAACCGCAAAACACAGACCCCAGCGTTGTGTTTGCAATGGGCCTGTGTAAAAGATGCCGGTGACCACCCGATTAACAGGTAAAAGCATCATCAAAAAATCATCCAAGATCAGGCATGTAAACCGTGATCTGCTGCCCAAGAAGAATGATTCTCTACGGGGACAGGCTTGTCCCCATTCAGTGGAGGTGACTGCTGCATGTAAATATGACTCTCATCTCCGCTGGCAATAAGGTGATATTTAGGTGGAAGGGACGACAAATGACATGTACTTATCTGCAGATGATGCAACAATGTATCAAATGTGAACGAACGACAGGAGCAGAAGAGCAATCATAGGAAATGATGTGACCTTCATCAATAACCTCTTCAGATGTCCCTCGGATGGTAACAAGTCCTTGCCCTTTTTATTCATCCCTCAGAAATCTGAAGAAAAACGTATACTGCACATTCCAAAGGTCAATGAGCATCATTTCCCTTTGTAGCACAATACTCTATAGAAATAAGAACTCCTTGCTGTTTAGACCTACAAAGCCACCAGTATGTCTTTGTCAATACAGAGAGTTGTTCATTACAGCTACTAATAATGCAACCTTTTGTTGGATTACGAAACTTCAGAAACCCCTTATGAGAGATCTTGCTTGGTATGTTTCTATCCACTGTTAAAACCAGAAACGCCTCCAAAAAAAGGGATTGTACAAGGGAAGCAGAACAATGGATGAATGGATATCATGCTCAGTGCTGAGGAACATATACCCCTTTGTAGGATGCACCAAATATGCAACCAGCGGGCTCAGGTCGGCCATACACAAGATAACTGTTGACCAAACACAACACGTAAGCTCTGCCCTGACATAGAAGTCAACGAGTCCGCATCTATTCTGCAAATTTGCGGATCAGCTGCGAAAAGCAACATATGGCTGTCAGAATGGCCCCTAATTTGTATGGCCACCTTGACACTGCAATAGAAACAGCCTACGTGCAATCAGTTCACGTAGTGTACAGTATGACGCCTGTAGGGAAAGATCTAGGGATACATCGACAGAGGCATAATGGGAAAAAACTCAGGTGAGTGCTGCAGAATATTCTTTGTCCTGCCATTCCTTCAAACTGGAGGTCCATAAAACACGGGCACCGGCTGTGTGCACTCCGCATACACAGTGTACAAAGCAAGACTTAGACAGCGCCATACACTGCGTAGTGGCCATGCTAGGTTACTGCAGCTCACTCCCCATTCAAGCTATAGCTAATCGGTGGGAGGGCCCAGCACTGGACTCTCACTGCTCTGACACTGGTGACCCTAAGGATAGGTCATCAATGTTGAAGTTTTAGAAAACTACTTTAAAAGGTACTACCTATAAAAGTCTCTATTGACGAGCAACAGAGCAGTATGGAATATCCTTTATAAGCACCTTAGTGGTTAGAGATCTGTGCTGTAGTGATCTGGAACACAGATGTTGGGGACCTCCGGGTGCAATGCGCACCACACACATGTGGACCCTTTAAACTGGAATTCAGTATATTAATGTTGGATAGATAGTCGGATTAGATAGATGGGTGAATCAGATCTGACAGAACATGCTTTCTGAAGAATGGTGGACACATAGAACACATCATGGTAACCCTTCGTGAAATGTTGACTACCTTGCTTAAAGGGAACCTGTCATCAACTTTATGCTGCCCATAATAACGGCAGAATAAAGTAGGGATAGGTGAGTTGATATCAGCTCTCAGTCATTTAGAAGTTAAAAGTAAGTAGTTGCTGAGAACCAACATCACAATCATTGCAGACTGGGCCTGGAAAAGAGTCCTGGCCACCTGAGAAGAGTCCTGGTTATTCATTAATTCCTGCTCTCTCTGCCCACCTGCTGATGACTGACAGTCTTCTACCTAGTTTTCTCCCTTTCTCTCTAGGAGAGAACTGCCAATCATCAGCAGATGGGCGAGAGAGCAGGAGATTATGAATAACCATGACTCTTCTCAGGTAGATTTGACTCTTTTCAGGGCCTGTGCTGTAATGATGCTGGTTGTCACCAACCACTTACGTTTAGCTCATGAGTGACACACCGCTGAAATCAGCATTTCTGTCACTACTTTATACTGTCCTCAGTGAGGTCACCATAATGTTGATGACAGGTTCCCTTTAACTCCTGAACAGTAAAAGAAGGTGACACATACGGTCTCTTATTTTCTCCGGCAGTATCCTGGACTGACTCCCCATGTAGCAGCTACATACTGCTTATTCAACTCAACCAAAATAGAAGATGATTAAAGATTCCAAATGGAGCACATTGTTACAACCGGACAAAAATAACCTTTTACAGCATGAACGCCTCGAGATCATCATTTCTCAACCACAGCTTCCTTTCTTTCTTGTCAAGTAACCTACATAAACTATGGCTTTCTTGTAACTCAGGCACCTACATCATATATTAGATTTCACTACAGACAAGTACTTTATATACAGTATGATCAATACTACTTAAAGGGGTATTGCGGGTATTTGAAGTTATAACCTATCTACAGGTACCCCCAACCCGTGAAGCACCCTTAAATGAATGGAGCATTTCTATGGGAGTTCTGGAGATAGCCGAGCACTGTACTCTGCTATCTCTGGAATTCAATACAAATGAATGGAGTGGCTGAGCGCATGCACAACAGGCTGCAGGGGGTATGGGTCCCCTGTTCTCGTGATTAGTGGAGGTCCAAGCGGTAGGACCCCCGACTGATCTAATAGCTATACCCTATTCTGGGGATGACTTCAAACTACTAGAATACCCCTTTATATACTGTAGTAGGAAGAGTTTCAAAAAGGATGACAGAAGGCACAGTGAAGAGATAGGCACAAATAACATCTCTTCAGATGGTTAATAGAGTTTTAAGTGCACCCAGCTAAACCAAAAATAGGCGGGTTAATTAAAGATATGTATTCTGCCACAGATGTATGCGAGATTAGTCTCGGATGTGTGGGAGTGCCAATCTATTCTACAAGCAATGGAGGAAAGATAACTTGCTATAATCATTCCCCTAGCGACACCAGTCACATGTAAAATTCCAGTGAGGGAGATGCAATGGCTATGTCTTTAGGTAATTTATTCAAATGTACCTTGAGAAATGATAATAGCGATCAAAGGAAAATCCTCTCTCCAGCTCTGTGAAAAAGACTGAAGGACACAGGCTGGGAGCTCAAAGAAGAGAAGGAGGTACAGGAAAAATATGGATATTACAGCATAGATAACTTCATAAACAAATATAACAATGGGCACTAGATGGCAAAATACACCAAGTAAGTGGTTTTATTTATAATACTCATACAGCGCTGACATATTTTGAACAACCTTAAGGATATTATCATCTTTTGCTGTCCCCAATAAAGGTCAAATAATTGGTTAACAGACATAACACAATACAATTATGATGGATTCTAAATGAGAGCCATAGCCGAAACAGCAAAATAACATTTTTTAATACCTTCCCTTGCAAGAATGCATTCGATATGCCCTTGCAGGATAGCACTTCAGTAGACAAGGACATACCTTTCTACTGATGGCTGCATCTCAGGCAATATAACAGCTAGAGATAACAACCTAAGGTTTATAACAAGAATACGTATGACACGTACATACCTACAGCTCCCACTCCAGACCTGATTTCTAAAGGTTGTATCTCTAGATGTAGCAGCAGCAGTGCCTACAGGCAGGAGCGCATATGGCTGCTCCTCCACGTGCCCCCCGGAGGTTTACTAACTCCTGGCATAGCACATGGGTACCCTTATACATGTGCTATGGGTAGCACAAAAAAAAAAAAAAAAAACTGGTTCATCAGGGGACTGAGGAACCAATTTTTTTTCCAGGGAAACACCGCATCGGGACTGATATTATTTTCTAATGACTCCTTGAAATATGTCTTTATCATACTCCAAGGTTATCGTTTTCATATTTTTGGTTTATTACATATCTTTATTCATTGTTTATTTCTCATCTCCAGGATAAATATTCCTACATCAGACCGGGTGCCATCCCATCTAGGGGCATTCTATGCTCTTTTAAATAACTGATTAAAAGTTATTTTTTAATAAGGGAAGGTTTTTTTCTTGGATTTTGTTAAAGTTACTCTTTAAAGGCAAATCATAAAATCCTGTAGTTTTCAACCTGTAGTATTCACACTATTACATGCCCGTTGAAGTCTAAGGTGCCATGAAAACCACTAACAACACAGATGGCATCCATGTTATGGACACGTGGACCAAACGGATAAAACACGAACGGATTTTCCACAAAAGTCAAACAGACACAGAAATGTGAACTAGGCCTTACAACGGCTTTCCCTGGTCATATGGATATGTCTCTTTTCAGCATGTCTCCTAATGATGTATAGCCAAAATAATGTGGTAATGTGTTAGCCAGAAAAATCTATGATGTTAAATAATTTTGTGTTAAAGAACAAAGTAGTATAGAAGTGATACCTTTGTATACTGCCTGATGAAGGTGCTCTGAAGGTGTGCAAACACAATTTTTATTTGGTTGGCCAATAAAGGTATCACTGGTATAATGCTTTGGTCTTTTTTAACACAAAAGTATTTAACATCACACAGTATGCTTCCTAGGAATAAGTAAATGTGGTTTCTGCTACTATAGTTGCTGTGTAAGGCCTTATTCACACCAGTGTTTGATCAGTGATTTCCATCAGTGATTGTGAGCCAAAGCCAGGAGTGGAGCCTCCACAGACATAAGATATAAGAGAAAGATCTGCTCCTGTTCTGCTCCTGTTCTGTGTTTAGACCTACACATGGTTTTAAGCTCACCATCACTGATGGAAATCACTGACCGAACACTGACTGCATGAATAAGGCCTAATACTATTGCAGACTATCCAAAGTATGTATGAAACACATAGCTATACCCAGGGGCGTAATTACCATAGCGGCAGACCATGCGACTGCTCTGGGGTCCAGGGCAAGAAGTGGCCCAGTTGGGATTATCTCCTCTTCTACTGGAGGTGAAAACTATCCTCTAAAGAAACAACTTTTAGCAAATGAGGCAGTGGGAAAATGGCCCAAGGGTCATTGAAAGTGGTTCTGTGTGTGGGGCCTGGTTTGATCCTTGCTATGGGGCCCTTACTTCTCTATGTACACCACTGGCTGTAACCTAAACGTGGTAATTAAATGCCTCCCTGATAAACAGGAAGCAGCTACACAACACAAATGTAACCCACTGGAATAATGCTTTACACATATACACAAAAGAAACAATAATACATCAATAAAAAAAAAACTGTTACATACGTGACACAAGCACAAATAACTAATAGATACAGCGAAAATAAGAAGTTAAAATAAAGGGGTAGATATCCAGTCAGAGAACCCTCCAAAAACTCACCTGCTGGAGCAGACAGCCCCGTGAAGAGCAGCTGCTGGGGACGCTCTCAATTCCCTTTTC
Organism: Rhinella marina; assembly: GCA_900303285.1. Taxonomy (NCBI): domain Eukaryota; kingdom Metazoa; phylum Chordata; class Amphibia; order Anura; family Bufonidae; genus Rhinella; species Rhinella marina. The sequence goes on along the minus strand of ONZH01004416.1, from coordinate 28,153 downwards.
AATATAACCAATTTTCAGTTGTGCTCCTGTCAGGACGATAAGGACAGATCCATAGCTGAAATAATCAGGAATAGTATTCTGAAATTCACAAGGCGTCTTCTCGTGTTTTCCGTAGGAAACTTAACGTTTGGTTAAAAGATGGCTTCTTTACATAGAAACGGATAGCTGGGTTCCAGTCTGGAGCTTTGAAAGTGGAGGACCTGGACAACGTCAGTCAGAGACCCCTCTGCTCATATTCTTTAGGCATCTTAAGTCTTTAATTCCTCACTTCTGAAGGCTGATGATCAAAATCGGAATGCCAATAAGGTGGGATCTGTGGAGGGGAAAAAAATATATAGCATTTAATACTACAGCAATTTAATGCATTCCATGGACCTGTAAATGGGGATATAAAGAAGAACAAAAAAAGAAACCAAACATAAAATCATATAAAAACTAGGAACAAGTCAATCCTACAGAAAAACAAAAATCCATTGCCAAAATGGAGCTGTTACCATACCCAACAAACAGCTATAATGAAAAATCCTAGAAATTGTATCAACTTTCCAAAGGGTAAAGAATAAGGAACTGCTAAAACTATCTAACTTCATCCAGAACACCCCCCAAACCGATGGCATACTTTTACAACAGGTTCCCCTTCTTTCTACTGGGGGCTGCTCATGATGACCATGCATGGCATGGGTCAGCAACCTGTTGAAGAAAACCCATTTCTACATAGCCAATTAGGGAATTTGGAGTTAAAGGAGTTGGTCCATCTCATACATTGGGGGCATATTGCAGGCCACGTTCTAGACACCCATCTTTAGAAAGTGGCCTGCAAAGTGAAGGAGAGCAGACTGCGTGTGCACGGCCGCCCTCCATTCATTTCTATGGGAATGCCGAAAATAGCAGAGCAGCACATTCGCCAATTTTTAGAATTTCTATAGGGGAAGCGCACATGCGCGACTACCACTTTGTTCACGTCGATGGAGCCGACAGAAATAGCTGAGCTAGTACTCAACTAGTTTCGTCAGTCTCATAAAAATGGGGGTCGGCTGTCCATGCACGCTCCACTCTCCTTTACTTTGTGGCTCCATTCTTGAGGTGGGACCCGCGCCTATCAGACACTGGAGGCATATCCTAGCATGTCCTATCCCCAAGATAGGCCATCACTAGCTGATCAGCTGGGGTCAGACACTCTCCAACCCTGCAAATCAGCTGTTCTATGGTGTAGCTCTGGTGCCGTAACCTTTGTAAGGGAATAAGTTCATCATTTCAGCACTGGTCCTAATTAAGTCACCAGAAGCAGCGTTGCAGTGACGAGTTCAGTCCATTACAAAGTAAGCAAAGCTATCTGCTTCCAGCACCAGAGCTACTGCCAATCAGCTAGTGATTACCTATCCTGAGGACAACACGTAATACAGAGGTGAGCAACCTAGGCCACTTTAGCTGCTGTGATACTTCAAGTCCCCATTCACTTCTTTGCGAGTTCTGAGGACAGCGAAGCAAGTTTGCATGCTAGGACTAATAGTTTTACCACAGGTATAGTGACGAAGGTTGCTGACCAAATATAATGTGTCCAACCCCTTAAAAAGGGTTATACCACAAAAATGCCTATCCATCAGGCAATATGCTGATTTGAATGGACACTAATAAGTGGTCAACATTTTTTTTTGGTATTCTCTACATGCCCACAGTGCCCAGACAGAAGTGACTTCTTATTATGTATAGTTCCTCATTGGGCGAGGTCTTATTCCGTTGCGGGCACTTCGGGAATCAAGTGCCATACATAGGGCACATGATCCCAGCCCAGCTTCAACACACAGCCTTGAGCGCTGTGAGCTGTCTGGACCTGTGTCTGCCTAACAGCACAGTCCATAACGTGAACACTAAGGGTTGAAACCATGCCAGGATCACATGCTCCCAGAAGTGGCCGCAATGGACTGGAGAGCGCATCGCTTGTCAAGTAAGAAAATATACATAGGCAATATATCATTAGGCCTGTGGGCATGTTGAGATAAAAAAAAATTAAAAAAAAGGATAAACCCTTTAATCAGTTCAAGACCGGTCTTCTTTTGGGGGGGGGGGGGGGAGACAAGGAGCTTTAGTTTTAATGTTATTTTTTATCTATTCTTTCATCTGGCTCTATAGCAGTCTGCAGTAAGGGTGCAGAGGGGAGGTAACCAGTTGAGGGGGGTGTACCTGCACAGTCTGAAAATGGCAGCACTGATTGGATAGAGTCAGACTGTGCAGGTACACACCCCCAACTGGTTACCTCCCCTCTGTACCCTTATTACATGGGGAAAGCATGAAACTATTAAAACAGGTATGTCAGGAGTGGTGAAAGGTCCTCTTTAAAAGGGAAATCGCCTCTAGGACCTCATTGCAGAGGTGATCTGGTTCTGCTAAGTCCCAGCAGCTCCTGCAGTTACCCAGCCCGCGGAGAACAAGAGCAGGAAACATCAGGGCTCCTTTCTACACAGTGCTCCATAGAAATAGAATACTTACTGCTAAGTTTTCCCCCTGAACATAAATGATCATTGGGGTTTCAGCAAGGGGCCACTTCATAAATAGTGTATTGTCAATGGACTCTTAACAAGTAGGAATTATCCAGAGCAGAGAACCTTTTTAACACTTTGAGGGCCAATTATGAAATCTGCTCCGCCAGTTTTTAACATTCATACTTTCCATGTAGTTTCTGAGGATCACCAAATGTCTACAAACACATGGCATCTCCAATCACCAGCATAAAGAAATACTGTCGATAGCGTAACAATCATTTCAGTCAGGAAACTGCATGTCGGACACAGCAGATGGTGATGTGGTTGGCTTCATTTGGTGTTCTCAGAGGGTGTGTATTAATACCAACCTTGAACTCAGCCCCGACATAGAAACCACCATTACCATCAGCCAGTAACCCAAACGCTGCAGGGTACCGTTACACAACACGAATACCATTAACACCAGACTACACTACACCTCAGAACTACATGCATCTCCCAGTGTCATCACTTCAATGATGACATCTGCATAGGCTTTATGCTCTTCATTGCCTATTACAGACCGCGATTCACTTCCTGCCGTAACCCACAGACAGGTTAGACATAATAGATTACCCTTTTTGAGGTAAAAAAACGTGCTGACTCAGCGGTCTATCACATGCCCACAGCTCGCTCTCTGTCTTGTTAAAACTTCTTGCTTGGATCTCGCAGATGGTTGAAGTAAAAAGCAAAAGAGGAACGGAGAAATTAATTTTCAGTCTCAGTAGAAGGCCAGATACAGATAGTAATGCTTAGTGATTAAAGGGGTTTTCCGGGATATTTTTATTTATGACCTCTGATGGCACAGTTTATTATTGCATATGACGTAGTGGGAAGATGGAAAGAAATTGAAAACTGGATGAAATTGTAAACCCCTTTGACTTCTTTCATCGTCATACTCTGACCTCAAGTTTTTTATAGTATACCTACATGTACAGCAGATGTCAGGAAGGAGTTAAACAGATGAGCAAAAACTGGTAAAGCACTGGTCACATGACAGTTGTCCGTAGACTCATGGTTAGGGCAGAAGATAACAGCCTCTTTCCTGTACTGCGCCTGTGCCGGATACTGAAGCACACAGCACAGGACTTTAGATGTCAGGCCAGGCTCGATCACGTCTTCACTGCCTGGTCCAGTCAAAGTGCAGAGGGTGCGGCAGTTGAAGAGAGAGCAGAGCTCTTATGGGTAACAGCAACGCCCCCATTGCTCCTAGAGGCCCATTTACATATAATAAAACATCATTTTTCTCAGTAATACAGGCACATATGAACATGAGAGCAAAGATGTCTTCAGCTGCCAAGTGCACATGTAACACGTCAGCCAGTTTCATAGGTACAAATCTGCTGACACAAGCCCATTATAGGGGTTATCTGATCAAGAGCTCAAAAACCCGGTTTAAAAAAATCATCTTTGAAAATACTGTGGCTGCCATCCCTGCCATTTCCAGTCACCACCAGATAAGAACTGAGTCATTGCCATTTACGTGACTGATGCAGGCAATCACTAGCTCAGCAGTCACATGTACAAGAGCAGCACAGACTGCTGAGCCTCTGCCATGCTTACACAAGTGACTTCTGAGGAAAGCGAAGGAAAGGGGTTTTCTGGGCCTTCCATACTGATGGCCTATCCTTGAGGTCTGACACCCGGCACGGTGAAATCCATTGGACAGCAGCTGCACTTGGTATTACAGCTCAGACCCGTTCACTTGAATGGGACTGAGCTGCACCTAGGCCACGTCACAGATAAACATTACATCATTGGCCTAGGAAGAGTTTAGTGCTGACGGGCAGGGGTGCCGAGTCAGACGCCCCACAATGAGGAAAGGCCATCAATACAGAAAACCCCTTCAAATCAGGATGTCTGATAGAGAACCCTCGAAATCCAAATTTGCCACTTATATACCAATATTGTCGCAAAAGGCAGAGCTCATATCTCTGAAGACAGTAATAACGATCAGACGAGTTTACTGCACAGCATAGGTCATCAATATCAGATTGGCGGGGTGTGATCGGCTGTATGAGGAGACGGGCGCGCAGTGTACACGTGCCACCTCCCTTCTCTCTTCCTGTCATACAGCGGAGAGCAGGAAGAGAGAACCTAGACAGCACATGCCCACCGTCTCCCTGTACAGCTGATCGGCGGTGGTGGCGGATTTGATATTGATGACCTATCCTGCTCATGAGAGCACAGATAAGGAATACAGAACGAGGTATCAGAGAGCTGGTCTGACCACTCTGATCGGGATTGAGAAGCCTGCATGTATCTGGGACTGCCAGCACTGTACTCACCCATCTTTGCAGTCCCCGGCTGCTGCTCCAATTATTAGGGAGACTCAGGTCTAATAACTGCTGGGAGTCACAGCAGTCAGATTCCCACTGATCAGACGTTTATATCTCGGTACAAACCCTTTAATGACTAAACTACATGAAGACTTGGTGGCACAATAGGCTGGGTTCACACACAGTGTCTGCAAAGGATATCTCTACATGTATTCTACCGTGATTTTGTAATTTGGTCACTACCCATGCATTTTTGTAAAAATGTGTGAACGTAGCCTTGTGATCTTCATGTTATTTCTTAAAGGGGTTGTCCATTTTTTTTTGTTTTTTTTTTAATATTCATGACCTATCCTCAGGATGGGTCAGCAGTATCAGATCCGACTTCTGGCATCCCCGCCGCTCAGCAGTTTGAAGAGACCGCAGTGCTCGTAAGATCGCTAGCTTCTCTTTATGGTTCACTTTCTCTCCGTCGACACTGCAATGATGAGCAGTGTAATTCCTACTGTCCCATTCACTTCAATGTGATGGCTCTATAGTAATTACTTGAATAGGAAGGCGCCATCCCATAGATGTGAATGAGACAGTTGTAATTATACCTGTTCACCGTTGCAATGTTGAAAGTAAACAATGAGCAGCGCTGTGGTCTCTTCAAACTGCTGATCGGTGGAGATGCCAGAAGTCGGATTCCTGCCTATCTGATACCGATGACCCATCCTGAGGATAGGTCATTAGTGTGTATATATATATGGACAACCCCTTTAACTACTATTATAATGAGCTGATTACTACATAAATTGAGAGCTTCCATAAGGGATGTGCGTTTGTAGTAACGCTCATTAGAGATGATCTAGCAGTCTAAGGCTCCATTCACACGTCCTGTTTTTCTTTCCTGATTCGATCCTGATCTGGATCCATTTATTTCAATGGGTCCTGAAAAAATCAGGATCGAATCAGGAAAGAAAAACAGGACGTGTGAATGGATCCTGATCTGGATCCATTTATTTCAATGGGTCCTGAAAAAATCAGGATCGAATCAGGAAAGAAAAACAGGACGTGTGAATGGAGCCTAACACTGCTACAGATTCCCTGCTCATTCATCAGGCAACTGTGATGTTTCAACATGCTTTAAAAAAAAAAAATGCCAGCAGCAGATCTTGCTCTCTAATCACGATCTGCTGCTGGCAAACAACTAGACAGCATGGGCATGAGTGATGGCATAACGATGGCTCCTCTGCATGCTGTGGAGGAGATCACTGCATGTAAATGCAGCTGTCCCTCTGCTAGCGAGCAAGCGAATGCCCGTAAGGAACGCTTCCTTCCCAACAATCGCCTGTGGGACCGCGAAATCATTTCCACCTGGTGGTTGTGATGAGGCGGCTGCATGCAGCAAGTCCCTGCCCACCTGCAAAGAACAGCCACACAAATCTGGCTACTGCAGTTGGGCAAGTTCGAGTCTGCCTTGAGGACACCCAGCCTTACAGCTCACTGGTCTGTGACCTCATATACACTGCTGAGAAATGAATTTCAAAATCACTCATGGGAGTTGACCCATTGACTTGAGTCAGTGTTCGTTTTGGGTGCAGCCTACATTGGGACAGCACCCAGGTATGACTATCATTCGTCTGAATGAGACGTTAAGGCGTCATACCACTATATAGGACTACCAAAAAGGTTTATTTAATTACAGTGGTCTGCATGCTTTGCCCCTCCAGATGTTGGGAAACCACAACTCCCAGCACGCCCAGAGAACCTGAGAGAGAGAGCTGAGGCGGCGAGGGTGCCCACCTCTGTTTCACAGCTGTCACGTTACAACGCACGACAGCAGTCCTTAGAACTCATGCACACAACCGTATTTTTCATCTCTGTGCAATTTTCTGCACTTTTTGCTGGTAGACACTGACCAATTCAGTTTTTTTTTGTGGTCCTATTCTGGTCCACATCGTGGACAATAGTCCTTTCTATTGATGGGAGTGAGACAAATGTGGAACACACATGGAAGGGGTCTGTATTCTAAGGATCTGTCGTTTGCAGACCATGCAGGCCGCTGTCACACAGTCAGTGTTTGATCAATGATTTAGTGCCAGGTCTAAAGAAAGACAGGCGCAAAGCTTTCCATTAAACCTCATCTCTGTGTAGGCACCTGGATTCAGCTGAAAATCACTGACCAAAAACTGACTGGTCTGGACACTTAGCCCCTACACACAGAAGGGTACATCTATCTTACATCCTCACCAACAACAGACTGACTTATAGGATAGCTGCCATACATCTGGTGGCATCTGGAGGCAGAGCTTGTTAAAGAGGCAATCCTCAGGATAGGTCACCACTATCAGATTGGCAGGGGTCTAACACCCAGCAACCCCACGAATCAGTTGTATGAGGAGATGGCGCACACATGCCATCTCCCTTCCTGTCCACTGTTATATGTCTATGGGACCGTAGCAGGCAGGAAGAGAGATGGCACATGAACACTGTGTGCCGTCTCTTCATACAGCTGGTTGGCAGAGGTCCACACCCACCAATCTGATATTGATTACCTATCCTGAGGTTAAGTCATCAATGGTAAAAAGCCCGGACAACCCCTTTAACAGCTCATTTGCACACCCTCTTCCCAACACCAGTGGCAGAAAGGTAGGTAACCCATCCCCTGAGGTGTCCACCTACTGGTGTCCGCCTTATAGACTGGAGGCTCAGCTCATGTGTGATGTCATCTTTACAACCAGGACCCCCCCAAACGTGAAGCATGGAAACCACACTGCAGACTACGGCGGTTCTCCCAGCTCTAGAGCAGTGTGTGGACTGATGCCTATACATGCCGAAACAGTGGAAGAGTGTAACCTACGCAATAAATGCACCTACTCACGCACACTACGTGGGGCAGACATATGTACACAAACACACTGAGACAGGACGCACATATACACACACCCTGCAAGTGTGGCCGGTACCGGAAAGCACGGAGTGGGAGTCACCTGCTAGGGGTCACGTATCAGCACGGAGTCCGGCAGCGGCTGGAGTACATACTAGCACACGCACACTTAGCGGAAGGTGCTCGCCGAGAGACACAAGCACGGAGGAGAGAGGGCGCGCCGGGATGACGTCAGTCGCTCGGCAACAACTAGTGCTGTCTTGGCGCAGGCTGAGTGACGTCATCCGCTGGAGCCGGAAGCAGAGCGGGAAAGGGAGAGTGTTGTCCTGCCGTTGTTTTCACTATGAGTGTGGCCGCGGGACTCTAGGAGGTATCGTGCAGGGAGCTTTTCATGTGTACTGGGTGCTTATGGCCACGTTCACACATGCGGTATTTGAAAGCTAAAACAAGGAGTGGATTTTACAGAGAAAAGGTATAATAGAAATACCTGTGCCTCTTCTGTGTTTCGGATCCACTTCTGGTTTATTCTGATGGAGACCTATATCGGGTGGCTTTTAAAGGGGTTTTGATGGAATATTCGGAAGATTATATTTTTTTACCAAGTAGGTTAAGAAGTTGCTGATTTCTATATCTGGTCTCTTACTATGTGACATTTTTGTTTTCTTGCAGGGGACAACCAGAAGCTGCTGTCTGTGGGTGATCACCTCCACTGGGCTTTGTCGGCATGCATCCATCTAACTTCCTCTGTATTATTTATTATATTATTTTGTGATATTTTTGTAGAAAATGATAGGATTTCTCTGGTCCAGAGTCTGCGGTATAGATAGCCCCGTTCGTCTCACGCGGGCAGAATCCACACGAAGGGTGCTGAGCTTGGAGCTGAACAAAGACCGAGATGTTGAACGAATGCACGAAAATGGAATTAACACTCTTGACATAGAGCCGGTGGAAAGGCGATATATGCTGTCTGGGGGAGCGGATGGGATCATTGTTATTTATGACCTTGAAAGTTTGAGTCAGACGCCCTCTTACACATGTAAAGCGATCGGTAAAGTGGGCAAAGGCCACCATGATGTCCACAAGTTTAGTGTTGAGACGGTCCAGTGGTACCCACATGACACTGGCATGTTTACATCAAGTTCATTTGACAAGACTCTGAAAATCTGGGACACCAATTCCTTACAACTGGCAGAGGTCTTTCAGTTCGATGGGAATGTTTATAGCCACCACATGTCTCCAGTGGCAACGAAGCATAGCTTAATAGCGGTTGGGACAAAAAACCCTAAAGTGCAGCTCTGTGACTTGAAATCTGGCTCCAGTACACATATATTACAGGGTCATAGAGGGGAAGTCCTCTCTGTCTGCTGGTCTCCAAGATATGATTATATCTTGGCTACTGCAAGCGCCGACAGCCGGGTGAAGCTGTGGGATGTCCGCAAAGCATCTGGCTGCCTGATAACGTTGGACCAGCACAACGGTGAAAAGTCCAAGTCTTCATCAGAAGCTACAAACACTGCCCACAATGGACGAGTGAATGGGTTATGCTTTACAAGTGACGGGCTTCATCTTCTGACCCTGGGCACAGATGACAGGATGCGTCTTTGGAACAGCGCCACAGGGGAAAACACTCTGGTCAATTATGGCAAAGTTTCAAATGACAGTAGAAAAGGTGTCAAGTTTACAGTTTCAGTGGGCTGTAGCCCAGAGTTTGTGTTTGTACCATATGACAGTACGATTGTTTTGTATACCATCCATTCTGGTCAGAAGATAAGTGTACTGAGGGGGCATTATAATGACGTGAACTGTTGTGTGTTTCAGCCTCACTTCCAGGAGCTTTACAGTGGCAGCAAAGACTGTAATGTTCTAGCATGGATTCCTGCAGTACGGGAACCTCTTCCTGATGATGACAGTGAAAATTCAAGGTCACAGGTACATCTTCATCCTGCGTTTCAAGATGCCTGGAGCAGCAGTGATGAGGATGGTTGAAGCAAATGTTTTTAATAAAATAAAAGATGCAAAAAGAACTTATGTATCTGTGATGTAATTCATTTGTGAAAAATCTTAAAGTGGCCCTCCAGGCATACTCTCCCACCCAGTCAGACGTACAGCATGGAGTGATGCAATTGCACATTTTGGTGACACAGTTAGTGAAACAACCATACAACAGTCAGCGAGTATCTTGCGTGGGTCCTATTTATTAGAACATCCAACATGCAGTTGCATCTCTCTACAATGCACTCTCTAATGCAACAGGCAGTAGTAGAGCATGCCTGAAAGGACATTTTACTCAAGGGCTACAAGGCGACACCTGTCCGGCCAGGATCACCTAATGTTCGGCTGAAAAATTAATAAATTCACGCTGCAAACCGCAATCGGAGTGCTGTCTGTATTGATGTTTTACGGCCAGGATCACTGAGCAGTGAGCGTAGAAGTGAATGGGATCACCGTGGCAGTTGCAAGAAATCCAACACGGCTGGATTTCTTGCGACTGCTGCGGCGATCCCATTAATTTCTATGGGAACACTGCTGCTCAGCGACCAGTGTCCATTGTGGGAATCGTGCTCCGTGTGTGAGCGTGATCTGTTCTGGACTTGCAGGAGCACACAGCATTATCATTTATAATGCGATGTGCCTCTGCTTGACTTTACTGCTACAGAATCATACTGACATAAAGCTGTCACTGTGATTCTGCAGAAGGTCATGCAGAGGCACACAGCATTATAAATTATGATAAGGCTGTGCGCTCCTACAAATACAGAACGGAGGGATATTCACACACACGGAGCGCGATTCCTGCAATGGACTTGCTCCTGTGAAACAGCCCTGATGTGTTGATCTGAGATGGCCACCGAGCATAGTGAAAGATATACTGGATAATACAGAAAACCCAGACTTCACTGACATTACCCACAGCCCTAGATCGACCTTGGGTTTATTTACTCAAAGTCACAAAATCATGGATCTAAGGCCTCATGCACACGACCGTATGTATTTTGTGCTCCGCAAAACACAGATCCGCAAAAAACATGGATGACGTCCGTGTGCATTCAGTAATTTGTGGAATGGAACAGCTGGCCTCGAATAGAGAAGTCCTATCCTTGATTGTAATACGGAAAATAATAGGACATGTTCTATTTTTTTGTGGAATGGACTTTTTTTTTTTTTTGCGGACCCATTGAAATAATTGGTTCCACGTGTGATCCGCAAAAAACGGAAAGCAAATACGTTCGTGCATGAGTCTTAATGCTGAGAGTTCAGGTCAATAGTCCCACAGCCGGGCCAGGACACATATCCATCATACACACTTAAAACTGTCCATAATAAGCTGCTGTAGAACTGAAGTTAAACATTAAGATTTTATACATATGGCTTTATTGTGGATCAGTGTTTTCTATAAGTACTTGCTAGGGGTCATACTATACCTCCATGTGCCTATGATTTTATTTGTAGGTATAAAGAGTTTTTTTTTCTCATGGATTCAGCAAGGACCCATTAAATAATAACATGTATTGATGTTCCCCTGGAGAATACAGTGCCTTACAGAGTTCTTATAGGAATGTGCTAACTCTTCAGTGATGCCATGTGCATGGATCCTAAACAGCATGTCTTACCTACTTTAGCACTATATCTTCCCCAAAGCTGTCACAAGTACTCTACATGTGGATCCACATTAATCCATAATGGCCAATAATGCTGTGGCTATGAACTTAAAAACTGCGACACACTTAAATATGTAAAATGCCAAATCTGGTACTTTTGTCTGTGTTTATATAAATGTATATCACATATAATTTTTTAATTGATTTTCCAATGTTGAGAGAACCTGTCACCATAAAAACGCAGTGCAATACGCAGAAAGCTTGTTATAGGGCAGGAGGAGCTTAGCAATTGATGTACAATATCGTAAAACATCAGCTGCATGAGGAGACGGCGCACACAGTGCCATCTCCCATCTCTCTTCCTGCTCACCACTGCTGTCTATGGTCTTTGCCATAGACATACAGCAGGGGACAGGGAGAGAGACGGCAGATGCACACTGCGTACGGCGTCTCCTCGAAAGCTGATCGGCAGGGGTGCCGGGTGTCAGACCCCTGCCAATGTGATACTGATGACCTGTCCTAGGTCATCAATATTAAAAGCCCGGAGAACACCTTTAATTTAAATATCAGTTTGAAGACACTGTCCAGGCCTAAGGCGGACACTGATATTTTCTGGTGAATTAAAGAACTCCCGCAAAATTTTTTATTCCATGTCCTGCTAGAAATGTACATGATGTAATCTGTAGTGAATGCCATTTTCTTACCAGTAGCTGAATTTTTGAGTTATATCATCCTGAAGTTTCTTATCTGTGTCATGTGACTAGGAATTAGACCCACCAACTCACACAGCACCTTATGTGTGGACAGGAAGTCTAATTTTCTATGTATTCCTATGGAAGCCTCACTTTCAGTCTCATAGCAATGAATAGAGCAGTTACTGGCTTGCTGTCCTGGGTCAGTTGGAGGTCAGGGAGTTGGTCACATGATCCAGCTACAATAAGAAGAGAGTGGAAACTCTTAATTTCAGCCTCTGATAAGAAGATTACATTCACTACAGATTATATCATGCACCTTTCTAACAGGTCAGAGAATAAAAGTTTTTGCAGTTCTTTAAGGATAGCACTTGTCTTTTCAGGTGGGTAGATATGCTACTGTGAGGTTTCACCATATATACACATAACTACTGATGCTTTTCCCAAATGTAGCTCTTTAGTCTGTAGTCAAAAAATAGATGCAATGTAAATAGTACCCGTGTGTATATATATATATATATATATATATATATATATATATATATATATATATATATTATATACACTGTAACAAAAAATCCTGGCAGCACTAGAGACAAAGTAGAGGTGCAAGCCTAGGACCTGACAAAGGTCAATATGCAGCAAAACAAGAGGAGGCAGCACTCTCTTAAAAATAAAATGAACAATCCTTTATTTACCCATGGTGTGGGACCGCGATGTTTCGGCTCTACTCTGGGGCCTTTCTCAAGCAACACTGATGGTGTGTTCACTCTCTCTCTTGTTTTGCTACATATATATACAGTCATGGCCAAAAGTTTTGAGAATGACACAAATATTCTATTTTCACATGATCTGCTGCCCTCTGGTTTTTATGTGTGTTTGTCAGATGTTTTTATCACATATAGAAATATAATTGCAATCATATTATGAGTAACAAAAGCTTATATTGACAGTTAGAATGTCACGATGGAGACAAGGGAAGGTGCGCCCTGTACTGAATACCCCCCCGTTCTCTCCCTGCCTGCTTGCCTCAGTCGGCCCTAGGCGGCCACGGACAACCACGGTGACGGTCCCTGCTCTGTATAAGTGCACAGGTAGGGACAGGGAACAATTGGAGAGACAAACACAGACGAAACAAACACAATATCAGAATAGTCAGCAAGCCGGGTCATACACAGGAGATAACGTCAATACCGGGGGTGAAGCAAAGAGAGGTCGAAGTCCAAGGTCAGGGTCAAACAGCAAATCAAACACAAGGTCGCTCAAGCACTGATCAAAGTTGTAACGCTAATCACAGGCGATTAGGGAGGACAACTAGTGGCTTTAAATAGCCCTCCACTGGGTCAAGTGACGGGGCCAGCGTCACATGACCTCATCTGCATACCGAGCGCTGGCCAAACGTGACCAGCGCTCAAATATGCACCAAATTTGGTCATGTGGCGTGGCCAGCGCCACATGACCCAAAACCAGGTATATAATAAATGTTCTGAGCGCTGGTTGCCTAGACCAGCGCTCAGATGTCCCCGCCTGCTCGTTTACTAGGGGGGCGGGGAGGATGCCGGACGCGCTGTATCAGTGCGCGTGCCGGACCCTCTCCTGTGAGTGTCGTCATGGAGACGAGGACGCATCCTGCGTCCTCGCTCCGGCGCACTCCTGGGGGACCGGCGGCACGGCAGAGGGGAAGCGCGCCGCCGGCTCCCCGTTACATAGAATGAGTTAATGCAGCAAGTCAATATTTGCAGTGTTGACCCTTCTTCTTCAGGACCTCTGCAATTCTCCCTGGCATGCTCTCAATCAACTTCTGGACCAAATCCTGACTGATAGCAGTCCATTCTTGCACAATCAATGCTTGCATTTTGTCAGAATTTGTAGGTTTTTGTTTGTCCACCCGTCTCTTGATGATTGACCACAAGTTCTCAATGGAATTAAGATCTGGGGAGTTTCCAGGCCATGGACCCAAAATCTCTATGTTTTGTTCCCTGAGCCATTTAGTTATCACCTTTGCTTTATGGCAAGGTGCTCCATCATGCTGGAAAAGGCATTGTTGATCGCCAAACTGCTCTTGGATGGTTGGGAGAAGTTGCTCTCGGAGGACATTCTGGTACCATTCTTTATTCATGGCTGTGTTTTTAGGCAAGACTGTGAGAGAGCTGATTCCCTTGGCTGAGAAGCAACCCCACACATGAATGGTTTCAGGATGCTTTACAGTTGGCATGAGACAAGACTGGTGGTAGCGCTCACCTCGTCTTCTCCGAATAAGCTGTTTTCCAGATGTCCCAAACAATCGAAAAGGGGATTCATCAGAGAAAATGACTTTACCCCAGTCCTCAGCAGTCCACTCCCTGTACCTTTTGCAGAATATCAGTCTGTCCCTGATGTTTTTTCTGGAGAGAAGTGGCTTCTTTGCTGCCCTCCTTGAGACCAGGCCTTGCTCCAAGAGTCTCCGCCTCACAGTGCGTGCAGATGTACTCACACCTGCCTGCTGCCATTCCTGAGCAAGCTCTGCACTGCTGGTAGCCCGATCCCGCAGCTGAAACACTTTTAAGAGACAGTCCTGGCGCTTGCTGGTCTTTCTTGGGCGCCCTGGAGCCTTTTTGGCAACAATGGAACCTCTCTCCTTGAAGTTCTTGATGATGCGATAGATTGTTGACTGAGGTGCAATCTTTCTAGCTGCGATACTCTTCCCTGTTAGACCATTTTTGTGCAGTGCAATGATGACTGCACATGTTTCTTTAGAGATAACCATGGTTAACAGAAGAGAAACAATGATGCCAAGCACCAGCCTCCTTTTAAAGTGTCCAGTGGTGTCATTCTTACTTAATCATGACAGATTGATCTCCAGCCCTGTCCTCATCAACACCCACACCTGTGTTAATGAAGCAATCACTGAAACGATGTTAGCTGGTCCTTTTAAGGCAGGGCTGCAATGATGTTGAAATGTGTTTTGGGGGATAAAGTTCATTTTCTAGGCAAATATTGACTTTGCAAGTAATTGCTGTTAAGCTGATCACTCTTTATAACATTCTGGAGTATATGCAAATTGCCATTATAAAAACTGAAGCAGTAGACTTTGTAAAAATTAATATTTGTATCATTCTCAAAACTTTTGGCCATGACTGTATATATATACAACCAATAGAGAGAGGACATTTTGAAGAGGTTGTCCAGTTCAGAAAACACGTGTTCATATACCTCATTAGAGAATTCATGAATCATGATTTCCAGATCCTCATTTTTTGTAGTGGACATTGGTGACATCTATTGCGTCATAGGACCTGTCCTTTCTTGCATTACACGGACAGCACATTGATTTGAATGGGCATATTGTAATGGTTCATTTCACTTTTTGTGGTATTGCAAGGAAATTAAATACTTAATGCCAAGTTTCTCAACATGTTCCCCTTTTGCTATTACTTTCTGGTACACATACTGCCTGTTTCAGGTACTGATGCAATATCTCCTTTAGGGCCAAACACATATGGCATAAATGCAGTGGATTCTCCGCCATGGAATTTCTTGCAGAAGCTCCTCAGCATTTACAGTACAAATGGATCTCATCCAGATGCTTTCTCTGCAGTGTAAACTGAGTTGCTTTGCTGGTTTTAAACTGCAGCTTGTCAGTTATGCTGTGGGTTCAGCCCTTAACTTTTTGCAGTGCAACCCACAGCAATGCTGTCGCAGAATCCAGCTCATTTCAGGTTTTTGTTCGGCAGGTTTCCACCAGATCTGCTGCAGGTTTCCTGCTGTGAACCTATTACAAGTGGCTTTATCCTGAGGTTCAAGTCAGAATGTCACTGAAAAATATCCTAGCTACCTTGTGGCGGGACTGGCCACCAATGTCCTCGGCTCCCTCTTCTGTGGCAGGCCTCAGCCTGCACTTGCCAGGTAGCCCAACTTCTTCTGCCCATAGGGCACGTGTGCTCTCTCCCCAGCTCTTGAAGGGCCAGCGCATATATGTCCTAATTTTCACCAGCCAGTGGCTAGCAACCCTGGGGTATATCATGCACTTTCTCCAGTGGGAGGGTATCTGTGCAATAGGTTTCCTAACTTGCTAGTTCCTTCAAAGGTGTGCTGTATCTGTTTGTCTACCCGTGTACTGACCACTGCCTGATTTCCAGATTCTGACATTCCGCTGCCTCCATAGTGACGCCTCACTGCCTGCCCTGACCTTGGACTGTTACCTTATTGTACCTATTCCACCTACCCTGAGCTCGGCTGTCCCTGATAACAATGTCTCTAACCCCCTTGGGTCAGTTGTCAACCACACAGAGACTACTGCAGGAGGTATAGTGACCTGGTGGCTCCACTGCAATGAAGTCCAGATTCCTGTACAGGGGTTAAAAAGTGAAAACCGTGGGAATACATGGATAACACCCTTAGAGATAGCCCAAAGGCAAATCTGCTAGTTGACACAGTGATTCCACACCCACTGCTGTTACACCTATCATTTAAAAAAAGACTGGCTGTGTATAAGATTACCCCACAAATTATTTTAACTTTTTCAGTGCAGAAATATGCTGCTCTCCAGTGAAGGGTTTCACGTATTTTGCTTTTTTTTTCACTTTCATATATGGAAAATTTGTCTCTTCCCTTTTTGTGGGTGGGCAGCAGCTCATCCCACGTGACAATAAAGCACCTGCATGTCCCCGTAGTGCATTGCAATCAGCTCTTGTCAGTGGCACAACTACAAATGAAGACTGCTCCTGCTGGCAGCTCCCCCACTACTTCGAGCGGGCATGGGCGCCACTCCACTCACTGTATGTCTGTTGCAGTTCCAGTGCTCCAGCAGCAGGTCCGGGTGCTTGTGTCCTGTGTGTATATTAGAAATATTCTTCATTGAACTTCACCTAATTCTACATAGTAACATAGGGCGAGATTTATCAAACTGGTGTAAAGTAGAACTGGCTTAGTTGCCCATAGGAACCAATCAGATTCCACCTTTTATTTTCCAAAGGAGCTGTGAAAAATGAATGGTGGAATCTAATTGGTTGCTATGTGCAACTAAACCAGTTCTACTTTACACCAGATAAATCTCCCCCGTAGTTTGTAAGGCTGAAAAAAGACATCTGTCCATACAGTTCAGCCTGTTATCCTGCAAGTTGATCCAGAGGAAGGCAAAAAAACCCTGTGAGGTAGAAGCCAATTTTCCTCATTTTAAGGGGAAAAAAATTCCTTCCCGACTCCAATCAGGCAATCAGAATTACTCCCTGGATTAACGACCCATCTCTAGTAACTATAACTTGTAATATTATTACCCTCCAGAAATACATCCAGGCCCCTCTTGAACTCTTTTAGTGAACTTACCATCACCACCTCCTCAGGCAGAGAGTTCCATAGTCTCACTGCTCTTACAGTAAAGAATCCTCTTCTGTGTTTGTGTACAAACCTTCTTTCCTCCAGACGCAGAGGATGTCCCCTTGTCACAGTCACAGTCCTGGGGATAAAGAGATCATGGAAGAGATCTCTGTACTGACCCCTGATATATTTATACATAGTTATTAGATCTCCCCTCAGTTGTCTCTTTTCTAAAGTGAATAACCCTAATTTTGATAATCTTTCTGGGTACTGTAGTCCACCCATTCCAGTTATTACTTTAGTTGCCCTCCTCTGAACACTGGTCTGAAGCTGTCTGACACTGGTTTCTTCAGTTTATCATATTTACCATCCTTTCGTTCTGTATGCCGCTGCTTCTAATGCGTTTATCAGCTCTGCTATATATGCTGTGCTTTTTTCCTCATTCTCTGCCTGAGCAATAGGTTTACTAGCGTGCTATAATTTGTTTGTCTGCCTGTGCACCAATTTCTGCTTGATTTCCGGAATCTGACCCCCTGCCACATGACCCATGCTTGATCACTATACAGACCCTGAGCTGCCTGCCCTGACCTTTGGACTTTTAGATTTCCACAAATTCTGCCTGCCCTGACCTCAGCCTGTTACTGACTATGACCTTTGCCTGGTCCCTCAGTTCCCTGCACTGGTGTCTCTGACCCCTGTGGATCAGCTGTCAACCACACCAGGACTACTCCAGGAGGGTAACAGCTTGGTTGCTCCCTGCAGCAAAGTCCCAGTCCCTGTAAAGTGTGTAGCATGGTGGCAGGTAAAGTACTGGAGGGGTGTATATCTTACCAGAACACTTAGATGGGTGAAGTAAAAGAATCCAGGAAAGGTGAGTGGTTTCAGCAAAGTGTGGTTTGCTGAAGCACTTTTCTTTAAAGTTTTCTTTGGTCCTGGATACTAAACTGTTGAATCCTATGAAATTTGGCATCACGACCCCTGTTCACACACGGATCCCAACAAGGGGAGTTAAAGTGTGAATACGAGGGGACCGCCAGAAAAAGACCCTTAGGTCTAGCCCAAAGGTTGACACATTGATTTTTACAGTTTGCTCAGGCTATGGAATCTGCTGGCCCAGGTTGGATCTGTCTGCCTGAGGTATTCAAGGAACTGGAACACCAGCATGGTCGCCAGGAGCTAGAGTTGATACCAAATGATACCAAAATTTTGATTTGATTTCGATACCAGGAAAAGTATTGCCATACTCAATACCACGCAAAAAAAAAAAATACCCACACATTAACCTCTTGTTACCAACACTCTTCCTCCTTCCCCACTTTGCGGCTGCTTTTAAGAGCATGTTGTGCGCCACGCTTTGCACACACCATGTTCTCTGATAGTGACTGATACTAAGCTGCACAATAGTGCAGTTTTATATTTAAAAAAATGATACCAGGTGCAACCCTACCAGGAGAAATTGCTGTTATACATATGTACAATATGTTCTCTTTCATCCTCCACGACTTCATTACCATGAGAGAGACCCACCTCCATCCAGGTAGGGACAGAAAGACTAAATTAGACCCTCCTCCAGCATTCCTCAGTGGCTTCCTTTCCCTTCCAGGTGGGGAGAAGTTTTTCTCAGGGCAAGGCCATGAAACCATGTCTGTGGAGGCAGACAGGGGCAGTTTCAACATTTTTGGCCCATCCCTCTTGTACCGTTCAGGAAGCTATGACACTGCTAGGAACACTGACTGCATGTATTCCCGGTATGAGGTGGGCCAGTTCCATTCTACGGTAGTCCAACATTGGTTACTGGAGAACTGGAACACAGACTAAAA
Source organism: Rhinella marina (assembly GCA_900303285.1). Lineage (NCBI taxonomy): Eukaryota > Metazoa > Chordata > Amphibia > Anura > Bufonidae > Rhinella > Rhinella marina. The sequence continues at coordinate 9,080 of ONZH01004416.1, read as the reverse complement.
TTTCCTGGGGCTTCAAGGACTTGGAAATAATCACAATAGATGCAAACATGTGGGGCCGGGGAGTGCACTGCTCACAGCTCTCTTTCCAAGGTCAGTGGTCAGCAGTGCAGGCCGGATTCTCCTTCAATCTGAGAGAATTACTGGCAGTATGGGAGGCAGTAAAAGTTTTTTCTCCAAACATAGAGAGAAAGGATGTACAAATAAGATCAGACAATACAACAGTAGTGACCTATTTAAATCACCAGGGAATCTGCAGTTAATCTAAAAGGGCTTCTAAATGTAAGAGCAGACTATTTGAACAGAGTTCAATTGGACTCAGGAGAATGGAGTCCAAAAAGAAACATTGTGGGTGACGCTAGAGAGGCTCGTCCCTATCCCCATCTGCCATTGGCTGCTCCCCCTCGACATTGGATATTTTCATCCGTGCACGGGGGGAGCAAGGTAAGTATATTCAGTGTGAGGGGTATAGTCTCGGATAACCCCTTTAATGGTGAATAGCTACCGGTCACCGATGCAGTAGTTGAGTTGGCACGTTCTGGAAGGAGCCAGTCCTCCAATAGTGATTTACACTGACCACAAGAATTAAATCTACATACAGTCTGCTCAACCTACATTAAGCTCCTGCATTTCCATATAGCCAAGAAGGCTCATGCTTTATTTTGCTATTTTTATCCGACTGACCAGTAGACAAATTTTTGAAATTCGTTGAATTTTTAAATAAATTTTATTTGTGTCCGAATCAATTCAAGACAAATCAAATATGCTCTTCAATGCAATCACAGCAGTAGCAAATAATGTCAGCATTACATTTACATATATAGCTATGGGTACACACATGGTTGGTGGTGTTAACAAACAGACACAAAAACACACTGCGCCATCACAGTGTCTTGTTGGGACCTTTTAAGTGGGAGAAGCAGCAGTACATAGTGGATGTGGAAAGGGTAGGGTAATAGTGGCATGTGGTCGCAATAGGGGCAGGAGTAGCAGCACAGCATGGAACAGAGAAGGCAGTAGATACATGTGCAGCTGTTTAGGGTAGATACAGCTGTGTAGCAGTAATGGTAGTGGCAGTAGGGGGATTTGCAGCAGGGAGTAGCAGCTGCAGTAGGCAGACAGTGGAATGATCCCAACAGTAACAGCCATACGGTGTGGAACATGATGGCAGGCAGACAGTGGCAGCAGGCACTATGAACAATGGCAGATCTATTCATTGGCCTCAACCGGAAGTGTGTGAAATTCCTCACAGATCCATGCCTTGTTCATCTTCATGAGAGTGATGTTTTTTACATTTGCACAGGAAAATTTGTCCTTTTGGGGGTCAGGATGCTACTTGCTGCCCTCTACCCTCTGAGATGACACTGGAGGCTGGACAAAAACACTACAGAGAGAGCATACTGGGCCAGTTCCGGCCACTGATCCAATCTGTCTACCCAGAAGTCCATGGCATTAGGCAACTTTGTATACGCCAGAGAAAAGCCAGAGTCCAGCTAGGACTGAACCTGAGTGTTTAGTCGGGACGTCTCCGTTTGCTGATTTGTGTCAGCCTGGAGTGGCAATGGAAAAATTTCTCCATCACGTTGATGATACTGAATTGGCTGCTGCGGTGGTGGGTGACTCTGTGGAGCAGGTCCTCCTGGTCAGACACACGGGCAGTCGGCCTCTGCTTGCTGAAAACTTTGCAAGCTGCATACACATTGTATTCTGGTATTAAAGTTATTTGGCCTCCCTTTTGGCAACAGATAAAACATTTTCCATTTTGCTTTAATAACGAGTGTCTAAAAGCATGATTATCCATTAAGCTTCAGATTTATTGATGGTAAGGATACACCTGTCATTATGTAAGCACGCAAGCCTACAGCTTGCCATTCTCACCATTGTGTGTGAGGACTTCTTTCCAGCTCCACCCTCTGAAATGACTGGTCATCATGGCCAGTGTTGTGGTCATCATCATCAGCCTCGTCCTCCTGCACAAGTGACTCCTTCTCCAGTGGTAGCTACTTATACTCCACTTCCTCCTCTCCTCTATAGGACTTTCTCCTTGTGGGTCCCCAACAACTGCAGGGTTACCAGAAAGATTCGTAAGCTGTTCAAGTTCCGCCTGCCCTTGTTGCATCAGAGCATCTACTCTGAGATAAGTTTCAGGAGTATGATATTGTTGATGCTGCAGTTGTCCCTATTGACATAATGTGGAGGCCTCTTTGAAGAGCCTGAGTATGCATTTCTGATGAGTTTCCACTGCCTATCCTTAAAATAATACTGAGTGGGTCTGGTACATGACGACATTATTCACCGCTTTACACTGCTCATACAGATGCACTACCATATACAAGATGGAATTCCAGTGATTTGGAACGTTGCAGGTCCAGGAGGGCATTCCTTGTCATATTAGAATGGCTGAAATGCAAGGACAGTCACTTTGACATGGCCAAGACCCTCTGCAAGCCACTGTACTTTTTCAAAAAGCAATGCACAAATAAATTTATTATGTTCGCCATGCAGGGAGTATGTTATTTTCCCCAAATTCAGCACAGCATTCAGTTTGGGGTAGCGCTACATTACCTAATTAGGTTTCAGTCCATCCATAAAAGGTGATCTTCCAAGAGAATAATCCTCATAGGGATTTGTGGGTGCACGCAGTATAGGGCCTTGGCTTGATGGTCCTAAAGATGATATCCATAAATGATCTGCAGTAGAGATGAGCGAATCTATTCGTTGATTCGTATCGAATCTTGGAAATCTTCAGCTGCAAAGCGAATCCGAATATTAGGTGATTCGCTCCGTTAAGATTCCAAAATGTTCCTAAGGCTTTCTACGCATTCGTTACGTACTTGTCCGATAAATTGTACGCTAATGCTACGTATAAGTTACTCTATACACTGTTGCGTACGAATTCAAGTAATTAGCTAACTTTTACTGTTAGTTCGTTATTCGTGCGCAAAAGCCCAGGAAGAAAGCGGTCACCTGACCTAGTGGGCAGGGCTTGCTCTGTTTGGCTCAGGCTCGGTAAGCCAGTGACGCATCACTTCTGCTGCGACTACTGAGACGAGCAGAAGCACTGTTTGGGAAGTTCTGAGACACTGAGACCTGTGTTGTTGAAATTGGGGTGTAATTGTTCAGGGAATCCATATTACACATCAGGGATACTGCAGGGCCAGTGCAGGGCTAGTAATTAATCAGGCATAGAGAGAGATAGGGAGAGAGACAGAGACAAAGACCAACTGCAGGGCCACAGAGTGAAGTGAAAAATGTCTGGAATGGATAAGCAAAAGGGGTCCAGTTCCAGCCAGACCTCGAGCTCTAAAAAAAGGAGAAGGTGGCACAGGGCAGCAGGGCCAAAGGACCTGTAGCCGGAGCTTCTACTTGTAGTATTCACAATACTTGGCCGACAAAATTGTAGTGGAGGAGAAAGTGGATGAGTTAGTGGAGTGGATGGCACTCCCATCTCAGTCTCAGCCGGATGATCTGCTGTCATCTGCTGATACAGTATCCATATGTAGCCATGGGTCAGACTCAGAGCTTTCCTCCTGCTCCACCATTCCTCTCCAGCAAAGCCCGTCATTTTCGTACGCAATTTGTACGCTCATGCGTACGTGTTCAAAGAAAATGCGTACCTTTTAAAACTGAACGTTCGTTATTAGTGCGCGAATGTTCGCTAAATGCCACATAATAACGTATATTTTGTACGCAAATTCAACGAATATATTCATCGAATATACGAATCTTATGAAAAGTTCGATGAATGTTCGGCGAATTAAATTTTGAATGATTCGCTCATCTTTAATCTGCAGCACTCCTTGTAGTTTCAAAGCACCAAGTGTGTTTATTCACCAGGTAATATCATAACAGAGAGACATTTTGACTCTGTGATAAGTGATAAGGTGTTAGATACATCTTTTTATAGTTTCGTAAGTGGGGTGTGTACATAGCATTCAAATACGTCCACATACCAAAAAATATTATAATAATATAACAAACAGAAGAAGTGCATTATGGTGCTATTGCAACTGACAACGCTTCCCAGTTGGAATTGGTGGAGAGACAGCCAAGAAGGAGGTGTGTTGCTTGATGCACTGTAGCAAGTAATCGGCTGTGTGGCTACTCTTGCCCAGACCGATCAACTGTAACACATGGCAACGCTAAACTTTACATGTATGACTGGCGGGAGGGAGAGTGGGAGCGATGCTCTGCCCTGCTGCTGTTGGGGACACAAGGGATGTCCAAAGAAGAGGAGGAGAAGTGCCTGATGTGAGAACCAGACTGACACATACATGGAGGTGTTAATAGGATCCCCTTGCGCCATGTGACAATTTGTCATTATGTAAGGGGAGCTGGTCACCACCTTTGGCCAGTGATTGGCTGTGACAATGTCAAACTGGATGTTGACATTGATGGAACCCAGTGGCGTATCGCAAGCCTATAGGACAAGGAGCGGGAAGCCAACATCGGGGAAATAGGTAAGTAAGCTTTCCTTTACAAACTTCCTCCCCTTTAAACTTGCTGTTAGGAGGCATCAAAAAAGAGAGATTTTCTGCGTATGCGGTACATTTCCCCCCCCCATTTTCGCAGTGAAAGGACTGTCCATGTCTATGCGCATACTTTGAGGCAGTCTTACTAAATGCCCTTCAGTATGTAGTAGATAAGGGCTTCATGTTAGTTGGGGCCCTCAGTAAATGGCTTGCTCCATCCTCTTAAAACCCTGCCTCCCACTACCAATTTTTTTCTCTAAAGAGAGATATATCTATATATTTTAATGAATTTTTGAATGAATGTAAGGTGTCTGGCCTGCTTCACTTGCTTCAATATGAGACCACTATGCCAGCAAAGGAAGAAGAGAGCAGGGAAGCTACTGGTCCACCACTGAATGCAGGAGAAAGTGGACTAGAAATTAGGCCACAGGAGAAACGGCAAGGATCACTACCAGTGAGGAACATGTAATCTACATAAAAAAGCTTAACAGTATTTTTAATGCATGTATATTGCTAACTTAAAATGCCATATTCATTGGATAGTAATACCTTTAATGGGATAACCCCTTCTCCAGCATATACATGTTTTTATTTCGGAGTGTGATGCATGTAGCAATTATGTTTTCCAACTTGTCCCCCCTCGCCCCAACCTACAGAATGCAGTTTCACTGATTGAGAACTGCTGAATCGTCAGCCTCTCCTCCCAGATATTTGGGAAACTGAAGCTTCTGAATGTTTCCAGAGAGACTACTGGCTGTCAGAGGGAGACTGATGAATGGGGATATACAGGATGGGCCATGAAAAAAGAACCTTGGAGTACTCAAGATATAGCTTCTTAAAAAAAAAAAAATGGTAAAACCATGTGTATTCAAGACATGTTTTCTGATGGTCTTTTTTCCTTCCACAACAGAACTAGTTGACGGTAAATCATTGTAGGTGCAGGTACAGACTGCAGATTCTAAAGCTGAAGTATTGTTCCCTAATCACATATAGCACAGGAGACGCAGCATCTGCTTTGAGCTTAGGTAACTAAATTTCCCGTTCTACAGAAGACACAACGCAATTTACTTTCTGGAGATCAGCTTACTCAACCTCCTCTGATTTTCCAGGTTCTATCTATAGCCTTCTGCTTCATATTAATAGGTATCATAGCAACTGTCAGCACCCATTCACTGCCTGGAGGAGACAAATGAGCGTTCTAGTAGCGCACTTCAAGTGACAAACAAGAGAGACCATTGACTGCTTTATGTACTATGAAACTGTGGCTTGTGGTCTCATCAAAAATACAAAAATGTCTTTCTATTCGGAATTATCAGTATATGAGATATTACAATTTTTGTTTTGTCTCGAATGTTATCATTCACTTTTTCACAATGTGCTAGAATAGCTTTGCCCTTTTTGTATAAGTATACATTAGTATATGTCTTTACATTAGTATATGTCTAAACTATTGACTCCTGAATGTTGCCACTTAATGCCCATTGCTGCAACATGTTGCCCCAATTGGGTTTAAGGAGCTATATTTCTCACAATGCTATAGCATCATGGCTATGTTGCTTTTGCACCTATTATAGACATTTGAGCATAGGCAGGGGCAGGTTCTAGCCTATCCATTGCCTGAACCAGAAAGTGAAATAGTTGCCTCTGGAGCGTTTAATGGAGACCAGTTACAGATCCCATACAGTGACATGTCACTCATAGACTATTATAGCGTCTGTTAAATAGATATTTTTTGCAGGATGGAATAACCCAATCTTCTACGCTATTCCATACTGTCTTTTTTTTCCAATATGCAGATACGCCTTTAGTCTCCATCTGACTAAGGCTAGGGCTACACAGCGACACTGGTCGCGTGACACCTGTCTCAGCCAGGATCGCTGAGTAGCAGGGATCCCATAGAAATGAATGGGATCGCCACAACAGTCGCAATAAATCCAACAGGGATGGGATCCCCACTACTCAGTGATCCTGGCTGCGACACATGTTGCACGACCAGTGTCGTTGTGTAGCCCTAGCCTAATGGAGCACTATGGACACATTTAACATGTACTGTATGGGAAACTTAGGGAAAAAATGAGATGTTAATAGGTCCTTAAAGGAATTCTCCAGAACTAAACATTTGATGATAATATTGATGGTGATGATAATGTCTGTAAAGCTCTGCAGAATATGTTGGTGCTATTTAAGTGAGTAAAATACATTTTAATAAGAGAGACCTGATTGCTTAATACAATCTGCAGATAACTTCACATAAGATGTGGATTTAAATTACTTTGCTACAGATTTTATAGTATTAATAACAGGAAGGAACTGAGGTGGGTGCCATTGGCCCACTGGGAATTTTCCCTGTAGGGCCTATGATTAGTCCACCCCTGCCCAGTACACAGGGTTGCCAAACAGAATTTTTCTTTTTTTCTGGACAACTTATCTCAAAACCACGGACAGCCAACATTTTTTTACGGACAAATTGGAAAACCATAATGAATGGTAAAGATTATAAGTGATACATGTCTATAGCTCAATATACTGATCACATTACCAGCATTTACTGTGAGCTGGAAAGTGATGATAATTACCACTAAAATATTCTAGTCAGGTACCACCAGCCTCCAAAAAAATCACGGACACTTCTATTTTATTTCAAGGACACTGGAAAAAAAGATGCCTATTTTTACGGACTGTCCAGAGGTTTCTGGACGGTTGGCAACCCTGCCCGTATCTCCACTGATCAGCTGTTTCATCCTGTCTGCTTCATGGGTGCTAGAAACAGGCACCAGAATTTCACAGATCTGTCCACAATGTAGTGGATGTGCCTGGTTACTTTAATGGGAGCAGTGCTGCAGGAACCGATTCCATCCACTACACAGTGGACAAAGCTGTGTAGTTTTGGTACCTATTTCCAGCATCCAGGACTGTTGAAAACAGCTGATCAGTGGGGCTGCTGGGAGTCAGACCCCCAACAATCTGATTTTGATGAACTCTAAGGAAAGGTCATGAGTTTTTCAGTCCCAGAGTGCCTCTTTAAACGGGTTTTTTCTACAATGGATGTGAGATATCTGACTGCTGGTGGCCCCACTAATCACTAGAACTGGGATCCCAAGCCACCCATTCATCCTCACTACATGACTGCAGGGAGGATGTGTTTGAATGGAGCCTCAGTAGACCGTGCAGCCTGCTGCTCCATACATTGTCTATGGAGTTTGACGGGTCAGTGGCAGCAAAATAAAAACAAATGGAGTAAGCTTTCCCTAGAGACACTTGTGTACTCTAATAGTCCTGGAGATCTCCATATATTATAGACTCCTGGGTAATCCAGGCAATAAGTATGTATAAGATTGTTACCATATAGTCCAAACGACATAGTAGCTGCTTAAACAAACAGCAACTGTATATATTGCAATGAACAGTGAAATATTCTGCTAATGTTTAATTATTAAATGTTTGATGCACATACAGTATCGCTGGTTTAAAGGAATGGTTGCTATGGTAACTGCTAGTGGGATGACCACCACAAAAAGGTAGTAGAAGGCAGAATTAATCGAACTGGAAACAGAAGTGAATTATGATCAGATGTAAAGAAGGGATGTTCATTTTTCTGCAGAAAATGAGTGGAGGGATGAAATTTGATTTACCACTTTAAACGTACACTAACACTGTACAAAAAAAAAATCAATGTGCATTACAGTAATGCTGTTAGTGCAGTTCCCCAGAATAGGGTACTTGTAAATTGTTATTGTTATGCAATGTTATTTAATTTTATTTAGCATGTTAATGCCTTGTAATGTACCAGCATATCTCTGTATGGATCAGTCAGGGTTAATAATCCTGTTTCTGCCCCTGTAGAAGGCTGGGAGATGGTCTTAGGTCCATTCCTAGTTCACTGTCCTGTTAGCTGAGGAAGTAAAGAGAAGCTACATGTGCTCACTCTTCTGAGTACTATACCTACACCTCAGAGATTACTTTCTCTGAGAGAGCCACAGAGAGAAAGCCATCTCTACTTTACAGTACTCCATAGAGAGACAAGAATCTGCATGGCTGAGCAGTGGAGTCGGTCAGTAAGGTTTGTGCTGTTTAAGACTTTTCTACAGTGAAAGGGACATTGCTAAGACACCCTTCACACTTGGACACGGTCTGACTCTCAGCTGGGAATTACAGTCAAACTTGCAAGAACCTTATTGTCAGCCTTAAATTCTGTACAAAGAGAGATGAAGGGAAGGAGTACTACAATCCCCTTTGTGGCCTATATCTATATATTGCTATCTCTAGAATAGGCACTGATGTGAAGTTTCAGCAGCTGCGTCTTGCATTATTATTATGTAAATTTAGCTTTTGAATTAAGGCTCTACTCAAACACAGAGGCAGCCCTAGTAGCTACTCTGGAGCCCTGTAAGAAAGGGGCTCAGCCTAGATTGATCCATCCCTTTTGATAATAGGTGACAAGAATACGTGCAGGACTTCCTTCTCGAGACACTGCATGGATAAAAAATTGGCCCAAGGGTCATGTAAAGGCTGTGGAGGTTGTTGTTTCAAACACTAGAACCATTCTGATTTTTTACTATTAGGCTCCCTTATATTCATCACTATTCACATGCATCATTTTGGTGTACTTTC
>ONZH01004415.1:0-13369 GCA_900303285.1 Rhinella marina | reverse complement strand
ACCACTTCTCCTGTCCTGTATACTGGGTGTATCCTCAGTATCTGCTCTTATTCTGTATATATATACTCACAGTACCACTTCCTGTCCGTTACTGGGTGTAATCCTCAGTATCTGCTCTTATTCTGTTATTATATACACTGCCACAGTACCATTCTCCTCCTGTATACTGGTGTAATCCTCAGTATCTGCTCTTATTCTTGTTTATATACCAGAACAGTACCACTTCTCCGTCCTGTATACTGGGTGTAATCCTCAGTATCTGCTCTTATTCTGTATATTATATATATATTATATATACACTCACGCGCCACTTTATTAGGTACACCTGTCCAACTGCTCGTTAACACTTAATTTCTAATCAGCCAATCACATGGCGGCAACTCAGTGCATTTAGGCATGTAGACATGGTCAAGACAAGCTCCTGCAGTTCAAACCGAGCATCAGTATGGGGAAGAAAGGTGATTTTGAGTGCCTTTGAACGTGGGCATGGTTGGTTGGTGCCAGAAGGGCTGGTCTGAGTATTTCAGAAACTGCTGATCTACTGGGATTTTCACGCACAACCATCTCTAGGGTTTACAGAGAATGGTCCGAAAAGAAAAAACATCCAGTGAGCGGCAGTTCTGTGGGCGGAAATGCCTTGTTGGATGCCAGAGGTCAGAGGAGAATGGGCAGACTGGTTCGAGCTGATAGAAAGGCAACAGTGACTCAAATTGCCACCCGTTACAACCAAGGTAGGCAGAAGAGGCATCTCTGAACGCACAGTACGTCGAACTTTGAGGCAGATGGGCTACAGCAGCAGAAGACCACACCGGGTGCCACTCCTTTCAGCTAAGAACAGGAAACTGAGGCTACAATTTGCACAAGCTCATCGAAATTGGACAGTAGAAGATTGGAAAAAACGTTGCCTGGTCTGATGAGTCTCGATTTCTGCTGCGACATTCGGATGGTAGGGTCAGAATTTGGCGGTCAACAACATGGAAAGCATGGATCCATCCTGCCTTGTATCAACGGTTTCAAGCTGGTGGTGGTGGTGTCATTGGTGTGGGGAATATTTTTGCACTCTTGGGCCCCTTGGTACCAATTGAGCATGTTGCAACGCCACAGCCTACCTGAGTATTGTTGCTGACCATGTCCATCCCTTTATGACCACAATGTTACCCAACATCTGATGGCTACTTCAGCAGGATAATGCGCCATGTCATAAAGCTGGAATCATCTCAGACTGGTTTCTTGAAACATGACAATGAGTTCACTGTACTCAAATGGCCTCCCACAGTCACCAGATCTCAATCCAATAGAGCATCTTTGGGATGTGGTGGAACGGGAGATTCGCATCATGGCATGTGCAGCCGACAAATCTGCGGCAACTGTGTGATGCCATCATGTCAATATGGACCAAAATCTCTGAGGAATGCTTCCAGCACCTTGTGAATCTATGCACGAAGAATTGAGCATTCTGAGGGCCTAGCAACCAAGGTGAGTGTATATACACTGCACAGTACCACTTCTCCTGTCCTGTATACTGGTGTAATCCTCAGTATCTGCTCTTATTCTGTATATATATACACTGCACAGTACCACTTCTCCTGTCCTGTATACTGGTGTAATCCTCAGTATCTGCTCTTATTCTGTATATATATATATACACTGCACAGTACCACTTCTCCTGTCCTGTATACTGGGTGTAATCCTCAGTATCTGCTCTTATTCTGTATATATATACACTGCACAGTACCACTTCTCCTGTCCTGTATACTGGGTGTAATCCTCAGTATCTGCTCTTATTCTGTATATATATACACTGCACAGTACCACTTCTCCTGTCCTGTATACTGGGTGTAATCCTCAGTATCTGCTCTTATTCTGTATATATATACACTGCACAGTACCACTTCTCCTGTCCTGTATACTGGGTGTAATCCTCAGTATCTGCTCTTATTCTGTATATATATACACTGCACAGTACCACTTCTCCTGTCCTGTATACTGGGTGTAATCCTCAGTATCTGCTCTTATTCTGTATATATATACACTGCACAGTACCACTTCTCCTGTCCTGTATACTGGGTGTAATCCTCAGTATCTGCTCTTATTCTGTATATATATACACTGCACAGTACCACTTCTCCTGTCCTGTATACTGGGTGTAATCCTCAGTATCTGCTCTTATTCTGTATATATATATACACTGCACAGTACCACTTCTCCTGTCCTGTATACTGGGTGTAATCCTCAGTATCTGCTCTTATTCTGTATATATATATGGACACTGCACAGTACCACTTCTCCTGTCCTGTATACTGGGTGTAATCCTCAGTATCTGCTCTTATTCTGTTATATATATATACACTGCACAGTACCACTTCTCCTGTCCTGTATACTGGGTGTAATCCTCAGTATCTGCTCTTATTCTGTATATATATATATACACTGCACAGTACCACTTCTCCTGTCCTGTATACTGGGTGTAATCCTCAGTATCTGCTCTTATTCTGTATATATATACACTGCACAGTACCACTTCTCCTGTCCTGTATACTGGGTGTAATCCTCAGTATCTGCTCTTATTCTGTATATATATATGGACACTGCACAGTACCACTTCTCCTGTCCTGTATACTGGGTGTAATCCTCAGTATCTGCTCTTATTCTGTATATATATATATATACACTGCACAGTACCACTTCTCCTGTCCTGTATACTGGGTGTAATCCTCAGTATCTGCTCTTATTCTGTATATATATATACACTGCACAGTACCACTTCTCCTGTCCTGTATACTGGGTGTAATCCTCAGTATCTGCTCTTATTCTATATATATATACACTGCACAGTACCACTTCTCCTGTCCTGTATACTGGGTGTAATCCTCAGTATCTGCTCTTATTCTGTATATATATATATATACACTGCACAGTACCACTTCTCCTGTCCTGTATACTGGGTGTAATCCTCAGTATCTGCTCTTATTCTGTATATATATATACACTGCACAGTACCACTTCTCCTGTCCTGTATACTGGGTGTAATCCTCAGTATCTGCTCTTATTCTGTATATATATACACTGCACAGTACCACTTCTCCTGTCCTGTATACTGGGTGTAATCCTCAGTATCTGCTCTTATTCTGTATATATATATATATATACACTGCACAGTACCACTTCTCCTGTCCTGTATACTGGGTGTAATCCTCAGTATCTGCTCTTATTCTGTATATATATACACTGCACAGTACCACTTCTCCTGTCCTGTATACTGGGTGTAATCCTCAGTATCTGCTCTTATTCTGTATATATATACACTGCACAGTACCACTTCTCCTGTCCTGTATATACTGGGGTGTAATCCTCAGTATCTGCTCTTATTCTGTATATATATACACTGCACAGTACCACTTCTCCTGTCCTGTATACTGGGTGTAATCCTCAGTATCTGCTCTTATTCTGTATATATATATACACTGCACAGTACCACTTCTCCTGTCCTGTATACTGGTGTAATAATCCTCAGTATCTGCTCTTATTCTGTATATATATATACACTGCACAGTACCACTTCTCCTGTCCTGTATACTGGGTGTAATCCTCAGTATCTGCTCTTATTCTGTATATATATATACACTGCACAGTACCACTTCTCCTGTCCTGTATACTGGGTGTAATCCTCAGTATCTGCTCTTATTCTGTATATATATATATATACACTGCACAGTACCACTTCTCCTGTCCTGTATACTGGGTGTAATCCTCAGTATCTGCTCTTATTCTGTATATATATACACTGCACAGTACCACTTCTCCTGTCCTGTATACTGGGTGTAATCCTCAGTATCTGCTCTCTTATTCTGTATATATATACACTGCACAGTACCACTTCTCCTGTCCTGTATACTGGGTGTAATCCTCAGTATCTGCTCTTATTCTGTATATATATATACACTGCACAGTACCACTTCTCCTGTCCTGTATACTGGGTGTAATCCTCAGTATCTGCTCTTATTCTGTATATATATATATATACACACTGCACAGTACCACTTCTCCTGTCCTGTATACTGGTGTAATCCTCAGTATCTGCTCTTATTCTGTATATATATACACTGCACAGTACCACTTCTCCTGTCCTGTATACTGGGGTGTAATCCTCAGTATCTGCTCTTATTCTGTATATATATACACTGCACAGTACCACTTCTCCTGTCCTGTATACTGGGTGTAATCCTCAGTATCTGCTCTTATTCTGTATATATATACACTGCACAGTACCACTTCTCCTGTCCTGTATACTGGGTGTAATCCTCAGTATCTGCTCTTATTCTGTATATATATATATACACTGCACAGTACCACTTCTCCTGTCCTGTATACTGGGTGTAATCCTCAGTATCTGCTCTTATTCTGTATATATATACACTGCACAGTACCACTTCTCCTGTCCTGTATACTGGGTGTAATCCTCAGTATCTGCTCTTATTCTGTATATATATATACACTGCACAGTACCACTTCTTCCTGTCCTGTATACTGGGTGTAATCCTCAGTATCTGCTCTTATTCTGTATATATATACACTGCACAGTACCACTTCTCCTGTCCTGTATACTGGGTGTAATCCTCAGTATCTGCTCTTATTCTGTATATATATACACTGCACAGTACCACTTCTCCTGTCCTGTATACTGGGTGTAATCCTCAGTATCTGCTCTTATTCTGTATATATATACACTGCACAGTACCACTTCTCCTGTCCTGTATACTGGGTGTAATCCTCAGTATCTGCTCTTATTCTGTATATATATACACTGCACAGTACCACTTCTCCTGTCCTGGTTCATACTGGGTGTAAATCCTCACTATCTGCTCTATTCTGTATATATATACACTGCACAGTACTTCCTCCTGTCCTGTACACTGGGTGTAATCCTCAGTATCTGCTCTTATTCTGTATATATATACACTGCACAGTACCACTTCTCCTGTCCTGTAATACTGGGTGTATCCTCCGTATCTGCTCTTATTCTGTATATCATATATATCTGACCAACAGTACACACTTCTCCTGTCCGGTATACTGGGTGTAAACCCTCAGATCGTGCTCTTATCTGTATATGATATACACTGCACAGTACCACTTCTCCTGTCCTGTATACTGGGTGTAATCCTCATCTATCTGTCTCTTATTCTGTAATATATATACACTGCACAGTACTTCTCCTGTCCTGGTATACTGGGTGTAATCCTCAGTATCTGCTCTTATTCTGTATATATATACACTGCACAGTCCACTCTCCTGCCCTGTATACTGGGTGTAATCCTCAGTATCTGCCTCTTATTCTGTATTATATATACCACTGCACAGTACCACTTCTCCTGTCCTGTATACTGGGTGTAATCCTCGGTATCTGCTCTTATTCTGTATATATATATACACTGCACAGTACCACTTCTCCTGTCCTGTATACTGGGTGTAATCCTCAGTATTTGCTCTTATTCTGTATTATTATACACTGCACAGTACCACTTCTCCTGTCCTGTATACTGGGTGTAATTCCTCAGTATCTGCTCTTATTCTGTATATATATATATATACACTGCACAGTACCACTTCTCCTGTCCTGTATACTGGGTGTAATCCTCAGTATCTGCTCTTATTCTGTATATATATACACTGCACAGTACCACTTCTCCTGTCCTGTATACTGGGTGTAATCCTCAGTATCTGCTCTTATTGTGTATATATATATATATACTGCCACAGTACCACTTCTCCTGTCCTGTATACTGGGTGTAATCCTCAGTATCTGCTCTTATTCTGTATATTATATACACTGCACAGTACCACTTCTCCTGTCCTGTATACTGGGTGTTAATCCTCAGTATCTGCTTTTATTCTGTATATATATACACTGCACAGTACACTTCTCCTGTCCTGTATACTGGGTGTAATCCTCAGTATCTGCTCTTATTCTGTATATATATACACTGCACAGTACCACTTCTCCTGTCCTGTATACTGGGTGTAATCCTCAGTATCTGCTCTTATTCTGTATATATATATACACTGCACAGTACCACTTCTCCTGTCCTGTATACTGGGTGTAATCCTCAGTATCTGCTCTTATTCTGTATATATATATACACTGCACAGTACCACTTCTCCTGTCCTGTATACTGGGTGTAATCCTCAGTATCTGCTCTTATTCTGTTATATAATATACACTGCACAGTACCACTTCTCCTGTCCTGTATACTGGGGTGTAATCCTCAGTATCTGCTCTTATTCTGTATATATATATATACATGCACAGTACCACTTCTCCTGTCCTGTATACTGGGTGTAATCCTCAGTATCTGCTCTTATTCTGTATATATATACACTGCACAGTACCACTTCTCCTGTCCTGTATACTGGGTGTAATCCTCGGTATCTGCTCTTATTCTGTATATATATATACACTGCACAGTACCACTTCTCCTGTACTGTATACTGGTGTAATCCTCAGTATCTGCTCTTATTCTGTATATATATACACTGCACAGTACCACTTCTCCTGTCCTGTATACTGGGTGTAATCCTCGGTATCTGCTCTTATTCTGTATATAATATATACACACTGCACAGTACCACTTCTCATGTCCTGTATACTGGGTGTAATCCTCAGTATCTGCTCTTATTCTGTATATATATACACTGCACAGTACCACTTCTCCTGTCCTGTTATACTGGTGTAATCCTCAGTATCTGCTCTTATTCTGTATATATATACACTGCACAGTACCACTTCTCCTGTCCTGTATACTGGGTGTAATCCTCAGTATCTGCTCTTATTCTGTATATATATATATATACACTGCACAGTACCACTTCTCCTGTCCTGTATACTGGGGTGTAATCCTCAGTATCTGCTCTTATTCTGTATATATATATACACTGCACAGTACCACTTCTCCTGTCCTGTATACTGGGTGTAATCCTCAGTATCTGCTCTTATTCTGTATATATATACACTGCACAGTACCACTTCTCCTGTCCTGTATACTGGGTGTAATCCTCAGTATCTGCTCTTATTCTGTATATATATATACACTGCACAGTACCACTTCTCCTGTCCTGTATACTGGTGTAATCCTCAGTATCTGCTCTTATTCTGTATATATATACACTGCACAGTACCACTTCTCCTGTCCTGTATACTGGGTGTAATCCTCAGTATCTGCTCTTATTCTGTATATATATATACACTGCACAGTACCACTTCTCCTGTCCTGTATACTGGGTGTAATCCTCAGTATCTGCTCTTATTCTGTATATATATACACTGCACAGTACCACTTCTCCTGTCCTGTATACTGGGTGTAATCCTCAGTATCTGCTCTTATTCTGTAATATATATATACACACTGCACAGTACCACTTCTCATGTCCTGTATACTGGGTGTAATCCTCAGTATCTGCTCTTATTCTGTATATATATATATACACTGCACAGTACCACTTCTCCTGTCCTGTATACTGGTGTAATCCTCAGTATCTGCTCTTATTCTGTATATATATATACACTGCACAGTACCACTTCTCCTGGTCCTGTATACTGGGTGTAATCCTCAGTAATCTGCTCTTATTCTGTATATATATACACTGCACAGTACCACTTTCTCCTGTCCTGTATACTGGTGTAATCCTCAGTATCTGCTCTATCTGTATATATATACACTGCACAGTACCACTTCTCCTGTCCTGTATACCGGGTGTAATCCTCAGTATCTGCTCTTATTCTGTATATATATATACACTGCACAGTACCACTTCTCCTGTCCGGTATACTGGGTGTAATCCTCAGTATCTGCTCTTATTCTGTATATATACACACTGCACAGTACCACTTCTCCTGTCCTGTAATTACCGGGTGTAATCCTCAGTATCTGCTCTTATTCTGTATATATATATACACTGCACAGTACCACTTTCTCCTGTCTGTATACTGGGTGTAATCCTCAGTATCTGCTCTTATTCTGTATATATATATATACTGACAGTACCACTTCTCCTGTCCGGTATACTGGGTGTAATCCTCAGTATCTGCTCTTATTCTGTATATATATACACTGCACAGTACCACTTCTCCTGTCCTGTTATACTGGGTGTAATCCTTAGTATCTGCTCTTATTCTGTGTATATATATATATATATAATATATATATATATATATATATATACACTGCACAGTACCACTTCTCCTGTCCTGTTACTGGGTGTAACCTCGGTATCTGCTCTTATTCTGTATATATTATACACTGCACAGTACCACTTCTCCTGTCCTGTATACTGGGTGTAATCCTCAGTATCTGCTCTTATTCTGTATATATATATATACACTGCACAGTACCACTTCTCCTGTCCTGTATACTGGGTGTAATCCTCAGTATCTGCTCTTATTCTGTATATATATACACTGCAACCAGTACCACTTCTCCTGTCCTGTATACTGGGTGTAATCCTCAGTATCTGCTCTTATTCTGTATATATATATACACTGCACAGTACCACTTCTCCTGTCCTGTATACTGGTGTAATCCTCAGTATCTGCTCTTATTCTGTATATATATACACTGCACAGTACCACTTCTCCTGTCCTGTATACTGGGTGTAATCCTCAGTATCTGCTCTTATTCTGTATATATATACACTGCACAGTACCACTTCTCCTGTCCTGTATACTGGTGTAATCCTCAGTATCTGCTCTTATTCTGTATATATATATACACTGCACAGTACCACTTCTCCTGTCCTGTATACTGGGTGTAATCCTCGGTATCTGCTCTTATTCTGTATATATATACACTGCACAGTACCACTTTTCTCCTTCATGGCTACTGATTGTGTCACGTCAGAGGTCGGTGTAATACTCCGCACTGTGCACTCAGAATCCTCCTTGAGCTTTTAATCACCATCCAAACCGCCAGGAATCTGGATATGAGCAGATTATAATCAGATGTGTCCAAATCCACTTAAGATGTAAAATCTGCCGCGGCTCATTCCTGGGGGGTGTCCTGTTTTCTGTAGGGTCTTTTGTATGGGAGAGGTCACATGACATACAAGGGCTACTCTATGTAGAGTAAATATTATATCTGCTTTCATTCTTTGTATCAGTTTATATCATCATTATATATTTGATAATGGTCTGTAATGTTAGGATTCAGGTTTTCATCAACCGTCAGAGTTGCTCGCCCGACTTCTTTTTTTTTTTAATTACATTCCAAGCTCCGGGGACAATCCTGCTGTCCCATCGTATGGCGATTCTCAGACTAAATTCTCATGTTTGTTGTAGAAATTTCTGTAAATGCAACATTTATTAAAAGAGATTGCAGAAGTCCATGCACCCTCTGCAGAAACACCCCGACTCAGAGGTGTGGGATGGAGTTTCCTCAGAATTTCCGCAATGATTCTGCCGTATGTGAAGACACTTGGGTTGAATTCACACGGCACGATGATTTGTTGCCGATTTTTGGCTGTTTTTTTATGGTACAATGTTTCTGGATCCCATCTGCATGTAATTCAAGTCATACTGCAGCAGGTCACTTCTGTGGTGGACGGTCACAGCAGATTTCATGCAGATTTTGCTATCGTCTTACAGATGGCGCAAGATAAGCAACCAGTAACTATCCCTGTTGCTAAAATGGTTTAACAGACCTCCACTGGTTCCAACTTTCACTTTCGAAGCATTTTTCACCTCATATCTTTTGGCAATTATCTGATTTTCCTCTGAGATTTCGCTTATAA
The DNA here is from genome assembly GCA_900303285.1 of Rhinella marina. Classification (NCBI taxonomy): domain Eukaryota; kingdom Metazoa; phylum Chordata; class Amphibia; order Anura; family Bufonidae; genus Rhinella; species Rhinella marina. The sequence goes on along the minus strand of ONZH01004415.1, from coordinate 3,586 downwards.
ACAACCTAATCTGAAGAGGAGCTGCAGTGCAAAGCATAGGGAAGTGGCGGAGCAGCAGATAAGGCCTCTGATGTTAGACTACAATAGCCAACCCCTGATCCTCGGTGCACGTCTTCGTCCAGTAAGGATGTGTGACCACCAGAAAAGTGGGACTTTCCAGCACGCAGAGAGTTAATTCCTGGGGCCCCAAGTAATGAGGTCAGGGAGCCGGCCCCTCTTTCTGTGAACTGATAAAAGACCAATTCCCCTTTAAACTTTTAAGCTTCTTATGAATTATCAGAAGTTTCTTAATCGGATTTCTCCTGAGATAAAGACCACGGAACCTAAACAGTGAAGTGCCGGCATTTACCGAGTCTCTCACGTCCTGACGTGGAAGCAGAAGGGGCATCAGGCAGGACTCTGCCCTCTGTGATAACACGCTGCCTCCTCATAGTGGGAAGTCTGAGGGATCTGTCTGGTGAGGCTCTGATGTTGTGGAGGAGGTCACAGTCGTTCACCTCAGAGGTGCTGGACGGGGTTGAGGTCCGAGCTCTGTGCAGCCTCTTGAGATCCTCCTCACCCCATGTCTACGTGGAGCCGTGTGACAGGGGCGCAGTCATGTGGCCACAGGAGAAGATCTTCATCAGAAGACACCACAAAGGTGGAAGTGACTATTTGTGTAAAATGCATTAATTTGCTGTAAAGTTAACCCTTCACTGGAAGTAAGGAGCCAAACCTTGAGAAACAGCCCCAGACCGTTGCCCCTTCCTCCACCACATAGTGAGCGGTGGTCCAGAGTCCAGGGACAATGTGCTTTACACCGTTAGCCCACTCCTGGCATTGACCATGGTCATCTTAGGCGTGTGTACAGCCGCGCCAGTCAGGGCTGTGGAGTCGGAGTCGTGGAGTCAGTGTCCCTTTTGGTATAAAATGGAGCGACTCCGACTACTAAAATATATAATAAATTGGTACAGGTAGTTCAATGCAGTATGTGCTGAATATATTTTCATAAGAATTTGGGAAAATGATGAAATGTCCTATAAATGTCTGTTCTGTTCCTGATCTCAGGATCTCAGCTTTCAGTTGAGATGACTGTGCTGCCCTTTATGTAGATGCTCAGTAGTGAAGCTCCTCCGCTACAGATCAGAGGAAAAAGGCACTGGGAAGGAATGCACTCATCTCAGATCTGCTGGAGAAAACAGGGTTAAAGGGGTTTTCTCACTAGTTACAAAGATTAGCTTTCATCATAAAGGGACAGTTAAAAGAGAAATTTTCTAAATCCAGTGGTCAGTCATAAACTATAGACAGTTCATCAGGTCTCTCACTGTACACAGGTTTCTATGGTAACCTGCAGACCAGAAAGACTGTTATCTGATTGGCTGAGAGCAGGAGTGACCTCACCCCCACGGAATGATGGCACTGAGCTCTGAGTGATTACCTGCAGTAAGCAAAATGTGTTGTGAGGACTGAGAAGCTTTACCTGTAATTGTGTTAGAGATCACAACCTCCTGCTCTGTCAGAGTAATAACTGCTGGAGACCCCGCCCCCCACAGCCTGAGGAGACAGAGTGAGTGCAAACTACCTGTCAGCCAGTGAATCAATGTTCTGAGAAAACCCCTTTAAGACAAGTACTTCTTAGTATATCTAAACTTTCAATAAACTGTGCATAAATCAATTGTCCAATGCATGTTCTCTGAGCTCATGTGTGGAGAGGTTAGCTGCTCTGATGGCTTCTTGATGCTATACATAGTTATCAGCACTGCTCGTAGTGTCACTCTCTAGACTGTGGCGCAGTATGATGGAAAACACCTCGGGCCTTATGTATGAGAACTGTCCCATAGAAACCAATCAGAGCTCCCCTTTCATTTCATATAGTGCTCTGGAGAAATGAAAGAGGAGCTATGATTGGTTGCTATGGGCAACAAAGAAAGTCTTAGACCTATACAGTGTTCATACATCAGGCCCTTAGTGAGCTGTACCCAGAGAAGCCTGATACTGGAAGTGCAGTGTAAAGATATCTAGTAAAACGTATATTACAAACATTTTTTGTCATCACATATCTGTACTATTGATTTATGCAAAGTCTGTTTAAAGTTATCACTTAAACATGCGCTGTGTATGAGGGAGTCGGATTGGGAGTCGGAGTTGGAGGAAATTGAGGAGTCGGGGCTTTGGCTTACCGACTCCACAGCCCTGGCGCCAGTGACAACTTGCTTTACACTGCTACAGCAGACTCCTGGCATTGAGAATGCTTTGCAGTCCAGTGATGACGAGCTTTACACCCCTGCAGCAGACTCTTCACATTGCCCATGGTGATCTTAGCCTTGTGTGCAGCCACTTCAGAGTCAGGTGACAATGTGCTTTACACTACTACAGCAGACTCCTGGCATTGAGAATGCTTCGCAGTTCAGAGGCAATGTGCTTTATACTGCTCCAGCTGTCCCTTGGCATTGAGCAGGTGGATCTAGGCTTGTGTGCTGCTGCTCCAGAGACCCATTTTTAAGTTCCTGAGTAGAGATGAGCGAGCATGCTGAGGAGCAATTTTCGAGTAGTAGCGTACGCATCTTCTAATCTGTACGCTAATGCGTACACATCTTGTAATTTGTACGCATTAGCGTACAAAATTATAAGATGCGTACGCATTAGTGTACAGATTATAAAATTCGTACGCTACTACTCGAAAATTGCTCCCGAGCATGCTCGCTCATCTCTATTCCTGAGGCATAGTTCTGGTGCTGAAGTCCCTCCTGAGGGTAGTATAGGACTTTGTATGGAGTGATGTAACAGGAAAGGCGATTTTTTGGCACTTGGTGGCATCGCTCTGTAAACTGCGAGCTGTTTTTCCTGCTAGATGCTTCCAAATTGTAATAACAGTGTTTACAGGTGACCGGGCAGGTCAGAAATCTCGTTACGTGACATGCTCAGGATACAAAACAGCTGAATATAATGCTGATGCAGGGAGCCCCAACATTCCCGTTCTGCTGGGGGTTCAGCACAGGTAGGCATGATGCAGTCACGTCGCTGAGCCTGCTGCTCCCAGGCACAGACAGGAGAGGAGAACAGAACTGTGCTGCTCCATTTTTTGTGGGAACATTAATTTGCACTAAGGAGGCAGTAAAGGGCATGATAGTCACAATGTTTGGACCGTCATACTGACCGGAGGGACCTTTATATATGTGGGAGCACAGAGGGGACCAGGCAGAGTAGAGGCCTTGCTTAATGTAAAAAAAAAAAAAAAAATTTCTTCATGGCCGATCCTGCTCTTTGCACATTTTCTAAAAGCTGTGAGGAATGGTGTAACTGTATAGGACTTTCCCAGTAGACAGTCAGGGATTTCTGCAGCGTTCATAACCCACAGGATTCCAGTTTACATACTTGACATTATCTCCAATAACACCCAGGCTTCAGAGCTGAGATCTCTCAGCATTCCTTGCTGGTTCAGTGTCTGCACACTGCAGTGATTTGCATTCTGGGAATAACATCCAGCAGAATTATGAGTGCAGCTCCAGAGTATAATATATGGAGATATCATTGCTAGCGGTCCAGTATCATACAACTTTAGATACGACAGGAAATTATTGTAATGTGATTAGTCTTTGTCATAAAA
>ONZH01004414.1:0-25406 GCA_900303285.1 Rhinella marina | reverse complement strand
AAAGAAATTGTGGTTGTGCCTATTTTTAAAAGGTTCACAACTCAACATGCACAGTACCAATCAAAGGTTTGGACGCACCTTTTCATTCAAAGGTTTTTTTTTTCTACATTGTAGATTCATACTGAAGACAATAGATAAAGGGACACATAAGAAATTAAGTAGTAAACAAAAGAGGGTTACATAAACCAGAATATGTTTTATATTTTAGATTCTTCAAAATGCCCCCCTTTGATTTCAGCTTTGCCCACTCTTGGAATTCTTTCAATCTGCTTCATGAGGTAGTCTTACTGCTGTGCTAAGCAATTGTTGGTTGCTTCTCTTTCACTCTGCTGTCCAACTCATGCCATCTCACTTTGATTAAGGTTGGATGGTTGTGGAGGCCATGTCATCTGACACAGCACTCCATCACTCTTTTTCTTGGTCAAATAGCCCTTATGCCACATGGCGGTGTGTTTGGGTTCATTGTCCTGAATGATGGTCTCACTTAGAGCAAACTAAATAGGATGGCATTTCTTGTAGAATTCTGTGGTAGCCATACTGGTTAAGTGTGCCTTGAATTTTGATTAAATCACCAAGTGTCACCTGCCAAGCATCCCCAAACCATCAAACCTCCTTTTCCATTCTTCATGGTAGGAACCAGACATGGAAAAACTATCCACTCAACTTTTCTTTATCTCATAAACACATGGTGTTTGAAACCAAAAATCTTAAATTTTGACTCATTAGACTAAAGTACAGATTTCCACTATTATCCATTCCTTGTGTTTCTTGGTCCAAGCAATTCTCTACTTGTTGTTACTCAGTAGTGGCTTCATTGCAAAATTTTACCATAAAGGCCCGGTTCTTGCATTTTCTTCTGAACTGTTTATGTTGAGATGTGTCTGGTACTCGATCTCTGTAAATCATTTATGTAGGATCTAATTTAAGGTGCTGTTAATTTTTGGTTTCTGAGGCAGGTAGCTGTAATGAAAGCCAGTTTCATCAAAGCATTTGATGATTTTCATGACTGCGTTTGAGGATACCTTCAAGCTTATAGAAATTTTCTGGACCAATGACCTTCATGTGGACTATTTTTCCTCTTTATTTAGTTGAGTGGTTCTTGCATTACTTTGGATTAGAAATATAGTAGAATAGGGCTAAACACTGCACGGAACAGTGTACTAATCCTACCCCTGCAGAACACAACTGATGGTCTTAATCACAACGTTATCGTGACTGGTTTAACATGTCAACACAACAAAATCACAATTATTATGCAAATGATATTTATCTCTGATTTTCCTAAATGGTTGGTGCAAATGACAGTCAGTATAATAAAAGTCATCACCCGTTAGAGTATACATCGAATTTTATTGAACAAACCTCCCAATGATAACAGTATATTCTTCAAAAATTAAAAAAACTCAAAATGCACTGTTCCAAATTATTATGCACAGTAGAGTTTCTAAACATTTTATAAGTTCTTAAGAACTGAAAATGCTCATTTGTGGAATTTGCAGCATTAGGAGGTCACATTCACTTAAATAAAAAGCTATTTAAATCCAAAACATCCTAACAGTCCAAGTTACATGTTAACATAGGAACCCTTCTTTGATATCACCTTCACAATTCTTGCATCCATTGAACTTGAATTTCTTTGCATGATGTCAGAATAGCCTCCCAGAGCTGCTGTTTTGATGTGAACTGCCACCCACCCTCATAGATCTTTTGCTTGATGATACTCCAAAGATTCTCTATAGGGTTGAGGTCAGGGGAAGACCACACCATCAATTTATCTCTTTTTATACCCAAAGCAGCCAATGACACAGAAGTATTCTTTGCAGCATGAGATGGTGCATTGTCATGCATGCAAGATGATTTTCCTCCTGAAGGCACGTTTCTGCTTTTTGTACTATGGAAGAAAGTTGTCTGTCAGAAACTCTATATACTTTGCAGAGGTCATTTTCACACCTTCAGGAACCCTAAAGGGGCCTACCAGCTCTCTCCCCATGATTCTGGCCCAAAACATGACTCCTCCACCTCCTTGCTGACGTAGCAGCCTTCTTGGGACATGGTGGCAATCCACCAACCATCCACTACTCCATCCATCTGGACCATCCAGGGTTGCACGACACTCATCAGTAAACAAGACTGTTTGAAAATTAGTCTTCATGTATGTCTGGGCCCACTGCAACCGTTTCTGCTTGTGAGCACTGGTTAGGGGTGGCCAAATAGTAGGTTTATGCACCACAGCAAGCCTTTGAAGGATCCTACACCTTGAGGTTTGAGGGACTCCAGAGGCACCAGCAGCTTCAAATATCTGTTTGCTGGTTTGTAATGGCTTTTTAGCAGCTGCTCTCTTAATCCGATGAACTTGCCTGGCAGAAACCTTCCTCATTCTGCCTTTATCAGCACGAGCACGTCTGTGCTCTGAATCAGCCACAAATCTCTTCACAGTACGATGATCACGCTTAAGTTTTCGTGAAATATCTCATGTTTTCATCCCTTGTCCAAGGCATTGCACTATTTGATGCTTTTCGGCAGCAGAGAGATCCTTTTTCTTTCCCATTTTACTTGAAAACAGTGGCCTGCTTAATATTGTGGAACATCCAGTTTTCCTTTAATTGGGCTCACCTGGCAAACTAATTATCACAGGTATCTGAGATTGATTTCAGTGATCCAAAGAGCCCTGAGACACAATACCATCAATGAGTTTCATTGAAAAACAAATAATTTAATCTTTATGACTAGAGATGAGCGAGCACTAAAATGCTCGGGTGCTCGTTATTCGAGTCGAATTTTTCCCGATGCTCGGGTGCTCATTTCGAATAACGAACCCCATTGAAGTCAATGGGAGACTCGAGCATTTTTTGCAGGGGACCAAAGCTCTGCACAGGGAAGGTTGCGTGAAAACCTGGAAACCTCAGAAAATGATGGAAACACCACCGAAATGGACAGGAAAGAGCAGGGACAGCATGCATGGATGCCTCTGAGGCTGCCTAATCGCACCATTACGCCAAATTCTGGGCAACAGCCTGGTGGTGACCCTCAAGACAATTGTGCTAACCCAGACCAAGATGGGCAAGGCACATGCGCTGGCACATGTTAGGAAAGCACCCAACTAGGTGCAACGAAAGTCCATCACCGCCTGCGGGTGACACCACTGCCCATGCTGGCACTGCTGGTACTATCCCCCGCCCCAGGACGCAGGCATAAGCATCTCCCTCCCCGCACCCAGGGTTGCCAACCCAATTTTTCTTTTTTCTGGACAACTTATCCCAAAATCACGGACGGCCAACATTTTTTATGGACAAATTGGAAAACCATAATGAAGGATAAATATTATAAGTAATACAGCTCTATAGCTCAATATACTGATCAGAACTCATTACCACCATTTACTGTGAGCTGTAAAATTATGATAATTACCACCAAAATAATCTAGTCAGGTACCACCAGCCTCAAAAAAATCACGGACACCTCTATTTTTTTTCACGGACAGAGGAAAAAAGTTGCCTATTTTTACGGACTGTCCAGAAATTTCTGGACGGTTGGCAACCCTGCCCGCACCTACCCAGTAGTCCACAGCGTACACAAAGTTCTCCCAGCACAGTGCCCAGCTCTCCCCATCCCAGACGGGCAAACACGCACCCCACACCCACCCTGTCCACAGCAGACACAAAGACCTCCAAGCACAGTGCCCAGCTTTCCTAATTCCAGACAGGCTAAGATGCACACTGCACCCACCCATTAGTCCCCACACGTGGGTGGGTGCAGAGCCTTTTAGTGCCCCTCAAGACAATGTTTGTGTGCCAGGGCCAGGTAGTAACCCTCCTTGAAGTTGTGGGGGAGAGGCCTCCGGTGACCCTCAAGACAATTTTGGGCGACAGTGTAGTGGCGAGCCTCCAAAAAATCGTGGGTGAGAGCCTGGAGGTGACCCTCAGAAACAATTGGTTTGAAAAAGCATGGTGGTGCACCCCTGAATGACAGTCTGTGACTGAGATTGCAGGTGAACCCGCTAAAATTGTAGTCTGGCACACCTTGATGGTGAACCCCTAAATTACATAGTTTGACTGATATTGCAGTTTACAGCATGGGGGTGAAACCCAGGATGACTTGTTAAAACTGAGATTGCAGTTTACAGCATGGCAGTGAACCCCAGAGTGGCTTGGATAGACTAAGATAGCAGCTGAACCACCCAAATATTTAGCCTGACACAGCATGGCGGTGACAACAGAGTGACCAAGTTAGATGAGGTAGCAGGTGAGCCACGCAAAAATTTAGCCTGACACAGCATGGCGGTGAGAACAGAGTGACCAAGTTAAATGAGGTAGCAGGTGAGCCACGCAAAAATTTAGCCTGACACAGCATGGCGGTGACAACAGAGTGACCAAGTTAGATGAGGTAGCAGGTGAGCCACCCACAAATTTAGCCCAACACAGCATGGCGGTGACAACAGAGTGACCAAGTTAGATGAGGTAGCAGGAGAGCCACCCAAACATTTAGCCTGACACAGCATGGCGGTGACACCACCAAGTGACCAAGTTAGATGAGTTAGCAGGTGAGCCACCCAAACATGTAGCCTGACACAGCATGGCAGTGACACCACCAAGTGACCAAGTTAGATGAGGTAGCAGGTGAGCCACCCAAAAATTTACCCTGACACAACATGGCGGTAACACCACCAAGTGACCAAGTTAGACTGAGGTAGCAGGTGAGCCACCCAAACATGTAGCCTGACACAGCATGGCAGTGACACCACCAAGTGACCAAGTTAGATGAGGTGGCAGGTGAGCCACCCAAAAATTTAGCCTGACACAGCATGGCGGTGACACCACCAAGTGACCAAGTTAGATAAGGTAGTAGGTGAGCCACCCAAACATGTAGCCTGACACAGCATGACGGTAACACCACCAAGTGACCAGGTTAGATGAGGTAGCAGGTGAGCCACCCAAACATTTACCCCTGACAACAGAGTGACCAAGTTAGACTGAGTTAGCAGGTGAAGTGACAAAGCAGTGACAACAGAGTGACCAAGTGAGACTGAGTTAGCAGGTGAACATAAAATTTTACCTGACACAGCATGGCGGTGAACCAGAGTGACCTGAGGTAGCAGGTGAAGCACAAAAAATTTTTGACACAGCATGGCGGTGACAACAGAGTGACCCAGGTAGCAGGTGAGCATGACAACAGAGTGACCAAGTGAGACTGAGTTAGCAGGTGAGCGGTGACAACAGAGTGACCAAGTGAGAAGTTAGTAGGTGAACACATAAAATTTTACCCTGACACAGCATGGCGGTGACAACAGAGTGACCAAGTGAGACTGAGTTAGCAATGAACAACAAAATTTTCAACAGCATGGCGGTGACAACAGATGACCAATGAGACTGATTTAACAGGTGAACCACATAAAATTTTTACCCTGACACAGCATGGCGGTGACAACAGAGTGACCAAGTGAGACTAAGTTAGCAGGAGAACCACATAAAATTTACCCTGACACAGCATGCAGTGACAACAGAGTGACCAAGTGAGACTGAGTTAGCAGGTGAACCACATAAAATTTTACCCTGACACAGCATGGCGGTGACAACAGAGTGACCAAGTGAGACTGATTTAACAGGTGAACCACATAAAATTTTACCCTGACACAGCATGGCGGTGACAACAGAGTGACCAAGTGAGACTGAGTTAGCAGGTGAACCACATACAATTTTACCCTGACACAGCATGGCGGTGACAACAGAGTGACCAAGTGAGACTGAGTTAGCAGGTGAACCACATAAAATTTTACCCTGACACAGCATGGCGGTGACAACAGAGTGACCAAGTGAGACTGAGTTATCAGGTGAAGCACATAAAATTTTACCCTGACACAGCATGGCGGTGAACCCAGAGTGACCAAGTGAGACTGAGTTAGCAGGTGAACCACATAAAATTTTACCCTGACAGAGTATGGCGGTGACAACAGAGTGACCAAGTGAGACTGAGTTAGCAGGTGAACCACATAAAATTTTACCCTGACATGGCATGGCGGTGACAACAGAGTGACCAAGTAAGACTGAGGTAGCAGGTGAACCACATAAAAGTTTACCCTGACACAGCATGGCGGTGACAACAGAGTGACCAAGTGAGACTGAGTTAGCAGGTGAAGCACATAAAATTTTACCCTGACACAGCATGGCGGTGACAACAGAGTGACCAAGTGAGACTGAGTTAGCAGGTGAAGCACATAAAATTTTACCCTGACACAGCATGGCGGTGACAACAGAGTGACCAAGTGAGACTCAGTTAGTAGGTGAACCACATAAAATTTTACCCTGACACAGCATGGCGGTGACAACAGAGTGACCAAGTGACACTGAGTTAGCAGGTGAACCACGTAAAATTTTACCCTGACACAGCATGGCGGTGACAACAGAGTGACCAAGTGAGACTGATTTAGCAGGTGAACCACATAAAATTTTACCCTGACACAGCATGGCGGTGACAACAGAGTGACCAAGTGAGACTGAGTTAGCAGGAGAGCCACATAAATTTTACCCTGACACAGCATGGCGGTGACAACAGAAAGACCAAGTGAGACTGAGTTAGCAGGTGAAGCATATAAAATTTTACCCTGACACAGCATGGCGGTGACAACAAAGTGACCAAGTGAGACTGAGTTAGCAGGTGAAGTACAGAAAATTTTACCCTGACACAGTATGGTGGTAACAAAAGAGTGACCAAGTGAGACTAAGGTAGCAGGTGAACCACCCAAAAATGTATCCTGACACAGCATGGCGGTGAACCCAGAGTGACCAAGTTAGACTGAGGTAGCAGGTGAACCACCCAAAAATATAGCCTGACACAGCATGGCGGTGACACCACCAATGCCTTTGGCAGACTGAGATTGTAGTCAAATGGCTGTTTGAAGTTGAGTCTCCTAAAAAAAAATTTTGAGTGTCTGTAGCTGACCCTCCTGAAAAATTGTTTTTGAGTGTCTGTAGTTGACCCTCCTAAAAAATTGATTTTGAGTGTCTGTAGTTGACCCTCCTAAAAAATTGTTTTTGAGTGTCTGTAGTTGACGCTACTAAAAAATTGATTGGAGAGAGGGCCTGTAGGTGGCCCTCACTAAACATTGTTTGAAAAGAGAGCCAGTTGGCCCTCTGAAAAATTGCCTGTTGGCTCAGCGTTTGTGTAAGAAGAGAAGGAGGAGGAGGAGAGGATACATGAAGAATCTTCATGTTGAGCTGCTTTCCCCCGGTGGAGATTTGAATTCCGGTGAAATCCAGGCTTTATTAATTTTAATAAGCGTCAGCCTGTCATCGCTGTCAGTTTACAGGCGTGTACGCTTATCAGTGATGATGCCACCAGCTGCACTGAAGACCCGCTCTGACAACACGCTAGCGGCAGGGCAGGCCAGCACCTCCAAGGCGTACAGCGCCAGTTCGGGCCACGTGTCCAGCTTTGCAACCCAGTAGTTGTATGGAGCAGAGTGATCAATCAGAACGTTGGTATGGTCAGCTAGGTACTCCCTCACCATCTATCTGAACAGCCCCCCCTACTCTGCCTAGACTAGGGACAAGTGACATAGTCCTGCTGGGGTGACATAAAACTGGCAAAGGCCTTGGAGAGTGTTCCCCTGCCAGCGCTTGACAAGCTGCCTTCTCGCCTCCTCTTCCCCGCTAGTTGGCCCACAGAACCAGGTCCTCTGCCGCGAGCGGTGTTAGATGGGAAGGATAGTTTCAGCTTGTGCACCAGGGCCTGTTGATATTGATTCACTCTCGTACTCCTTTCCTCTACAGGAATGAGAGTGGAAAAGTTCTGCTTGTACCGGGGGTCCAGGAGGGTGAACACCCAGTAATCGTTGTTGGCAAAAATGTTTTTAACACGAGGGTCACGGGAAAGGCAGCCTAACATGAAGTCAGCCACGTTCGCAAGAGTCCCAACACGCAAGAATTCCCTTTCCTCAGTAGGCTGACTCTCCATTTCCTCCTCCTCCAACTAACCCTTTTCAGCCCATACACGCTCAACAGATAAGGAATTAGCATAGGTACCCTCTTCTGTCTCACCAACAGTCTCCTCCTCTTCCTCCTCTTCCTCCTCATCCTCCTCTTCCAATACGCGCTGAGAAACAGACCTGAGGGTGCTCTGGCTATCAAACAACGTATCTTCTTCCCCCATCTCCTGTGACAAGCGCAAAGCTTCTGACTTCATGCTGAGCAGTGACTTTTTCAGCAGACAAAGCAGCGGGATGGTGATGCTGATAATGGCGGCATCGCCGCTGACCGTCTGTGTTGACTCATCAAAGTGGCTTAACACCTGACAGATATCAGACATCCACGTCCACTCCTCACTGTAGACTTGAGGAAGCTGACTAACCTGACTACCAGTTCTCGTGGAAGATGTTATCTGGCAGTCTACAATGGCTCTGTGGTGCTGGTAAACCCTGGCTAACATGTGTAATGTGGAATTCCATCGCGTGGGCACGTCACACAACAGTCGGTGAGCTGGCAGTTGTAAGCGCCATTGCACTGCCCTGAGGGTGGCAGCATCTGTGGTTGACTTACGGAAATGTTCACAGATGCGTCGCACCTCTGTGAGCAATTCAGTCAAATTGGGGTAGGTCTTGAGGAACCGCTGAACCACAAGATTGAACACGTGGGCCAGGCATGGCACATGTGTGAATCTGCCGAGTTGGAGAGCCTCCACCAGGTTACGCCCGTTGTCACACACAACCATGCCTGGTTTGAGGTTCAGCGGCGCCAGCCAAAGATCAGTCTGCGCCGTGATGCCCTGTATCAGCTCTTGGGCGGTATGCCTCTTGTCACCTAAGCTCAGCAATTTCAGCACTGCCTGTTGGTGCTCACCCACGTCAGTGCACCTGTGCCTGGAGCTATCGACTGAAGGCGCGATGCTAACGGATGGTAATTGAGAGGAGGAGGAGGAGGGGTTGGAGGAAGAGGCATAATAAGCCTGAGAAACTGTGACCGAGGCAGGCCCCGCAATCCTCGGTGTGGGCAGCACATGAGCGGCCCCAGGGTCAGACTCGGTCCCAGCCTCCACCAAGTTAACCCAATGTGCCGTCAGTGAGATATAGTGTCCCTGCCCGCCAGCACTTGTCCACATGTCCGTGGTTAGGTGGACCTTCTCAGTAACCGCGTTGGTCAGGGCACGGATGATGTTCTCTGACACGTGCTGCTGTAGGGCTGGGACGGCACATCAGGAAAAATAGTGGCGGCTGGGGACCAAGTACCGAGGGACAGCCACCACCATCAGGTTGCGGAAAGCCTCAGTCTCTACCAGTCTATAGGGCAGCATCTCCAGGCTCAACAATTTTGAGATGTGGACATTTAGGGCTTGTGCATGTGGGTGGCTGAAATTGTATTTGCGCTTGCGCTCAAATGTCTGCTGCAAAGACAGTTGAACGCTATGCTGGGACACATTGGTTGAGGTTGTGGAGGATCGTGGAGGTGAAGGGGTGGTTGTAGGGCAGGAGGCGCTCGTGCCGGGGTCCTGGGCGGGGGGTTGACTCGCCTAGCCAGCATGTGACAAAAGGGAAGGGGCAGTGGTGTGACCCGCAGGAGGTGAACGGCCTTGGTTCCACTGAGTCGGGTGTTTAGCACTCATATGCCTGCGCATGCTGGTAGTGGTTAGGCTGGTAGTGGTGGCTCCCCTGCTGCTCCTGGTGTGGCACAGGTTGCACACCACAGTCAGTCGGTCATCCTCACTTTCTTTAAAAAACCTCCAGACTTGCGAACATCTAGGCCTCGGCACGGGAGCTTGACTCCGTGAAACAGTTGCTGATCTACCTGCTCTGGCCCTGCTTCTCCCTCTGGCCACTGCACTGCCTCTTCCAACCTGTTCTGGTTCTGCACTTGCCTCCCCCTCAGAAGCACTGTCTTGAGTTGGATTACCAACCCAGCTCGGGTCAGTCACCTCATCATCCACCAGCTCTTCCTCTGATTCCCCACTCTGCTCCCCCCTTGGACTTACTGCCCTGACAACAACATCACTGTCTGACAACCGTGTCTCATCATCATCATCATTATCGTCCGACACCTCTTCACGCACTACTTGCACTAAGTCCACACTCTCATCACCCACAGACTGCGAAAGTTGTAAATTTTGGGCATCGGGACAGAGCAACTGCTCAGGTTGCTGTTGAGCAGGTGTTTGTGTCTCTGGGTAGGGTCCTGAAAAGAGTTCCTATGAGTGTGCCAGATCTGAATCCATACTTTCCGTGGGGGGGCAGGCTGGGGGAAGGAGGTTGAGCTGGAGGAGCCAGAGGTCTACTCCCTTTGCTAGCGTGGGTGGACTGCGTGGAAGACTGGGTGGTGGATAAATTACTGGACGCATTGTCCACTATCCACGTCATCACCTGTTCGCACTGTTGTGGTTTCAATAGTGGTGTACCACGTAAACCAGTAAGTTGCGAGATGAAGCTAGGGAGCGAAACTCTGCGGCGTTCCACTGCTCCCTCATCAACATGTACTGTGTCACCCTGCCCAGGACCACGTCCTCTGCCCCCTACACTACTTGAACGCCCTCGTCCTTGACCCTTAGCCCTTGGGTTCAACATTGTGTATGTTCACTGCACTGTATAATATATAACTGAGAGAAAAAACGTATATTTTCTACACTCCGGCTAGTGTGCAGCACACGACAGAATTTTTCACTGCACTGTATAATATATAACTGAGAGAAAAAAACGTATATTTTCTACCCTCCGGCTAGTGTGCAACACACGACAGAATTTTTCACTGCACTGTATAATATATAACTGAGAGAAAAAAAAAACGTATATTTTCTACACTCCGGCTAGTGTGCAGCACACAACAGAATTTTGCACTGTACTGTATAATATATAACTGAGAGGAAAAACGTATATTTTCTACACTCTGGCTAGTGTGCAGCACACGACAGAATTTTGCACTGCACTGTAGTATATATGACTGAGAGGAAAAAACGTATATTTTCTACACTCCGGCTAGTGTGCAGCACACGACAGAATTTTGCACTGCACGGTATAATATTTAACTGAGAGGAAAAACGTAGTCTTTAGACGGCGGCTATTGCACCGCAAACCACTCAATTTTTCACTGCACTGTAGGATATACAGTATAACTGAGAGGAAAAACGTATATTTTCTACACTCCGGCTAGTGTGCAGCACACGACAGAATTTTGCACTGCACTCTAGTATATATGACTGAGAGGAAAAACGTATATTTTCTACACTCCGGCTAGTGTGCAGCACACGACACAATTTCGCACTGCACTGTAGTATATATGACTGAGAGGAAAAACGTAGTCTTTAGACGGCGGCTATTGCACCGCAAACCACTAAATTTTTCACTGCACTGTAGGATATATAAAAAAACGTATTCCCTAGACTGACGCTACTGTACAGCACACTACATAATTGTTCACTGGACTGTAGTGTATGGAAATGATAGAAAAAACGTATTCCCTAGACTGACGCTACTGTACAGTACACTACATAATTGTTCACTGGACTGTAGTGTATAGAAATGATAGAAAAACGTATTCCCTAGACTGACGCTACTGTACAGTACACTACATAATTGTTCACTGGACTGTAGTGTATAAACATGATAGAAAAAACGTATTCCCTAGACTGACACTACTGTACAGTACACTACATAATTGATCATTGGACTGTAGTATATGGAAATGAGAGAAAAAAACGTATTCCCTAGACTGCACTACAGATCCCAGCAAGCCAAGGTACAGCAGCAGCAGCAAAAATGAGTACTGAGAGGACTTTGGGCAATTTCTTTTGGGTCTGTGTGGACCACGTGCTGTCCCTTCTGCCACCAGTCACTGTGTACAGTGTGTAGCCAAGATGGCGGTAGCTGCACTACAAGTCCCAGCCTGCAGCCAGGAGGAGACCAAAAAAGAAAAGGTGCTTGTAGCCCTTAGAAGGGCTGTTGGGTTCTTTGTGGTTGATTCCGGCCTAACCAACATCTAAATTCAGGCCCTAACACTCTCCCTGACAGACAGCAGCTCTATCCCTAATCTCATGCAGGCGGCGTCTGACGCGAGCAGCGCTGGACCAAATTCTTATATTCCCAGGTCATCTGATCTGGCCAGCCAATCCCTGCTATCGACTTGTAGGGGCCCCACGTGATGCTAGGAGGTACCAAAGACTCTCCTACATGTTGATTGGCTGAGAAAAGGCGCCTAACATGCAGGAAGAGGAAGTTGCCATTTTCTTCGAGGATCGCGATATACTCGTCCGAGTATCGAGCATATGTGAATACACTAATACTCGAACAAGCACCAAGCTCGGACGAGCATGTTCACTCATCTCTATTTATGACACTTAACTCCAATTTGCATAATAATTTGGAACATGGTGTAGTGTACAGGGTAGACCATTTATATGGATACACCTAAAAAAATGGGAATGGTTGGTGATATTAACTGCCTGTTTGTGGCACATTAGTATATGCGAGTGGGGAAACTTTTTAAGATGGGTGGTGACCATGGCAGCCATTTTGAACTTGGCCATTTTGGATCCAACTTTGGTTTTAATGTAACTTTATTCTTTCATGAGTTATTTACAAGTTGTGTTGGATTGTCAATGCAACCCTCTTCTTCAGGTCTCCCGATCTGACCCCCTTAGACTTTTATCTTTGAGGTTATCTGAAGGCAATTGTCTATGCTGTAAGATACGAGATGTGCAGCACCTGAAACTAAGGATACTGGAAGCCTGTGCTAGCATTTCTTCTGCGGTGTTGCTATCAGTACATGAAGAGTGGGAGAAGAGGGTTGCATTGACAATCCAACACAATGGGCAGCACTTTGAACACATTTTATAAGTGGTCAGAAACTTGTAAATAACTCATGAAAGAATAAAGTAACGTTAAAACCAAGCACACCATTGTTTTTCTTGTTAAATTCTCAATAAGTTTGATGTGTCATATGACCCTCTTCCCATTGAAAAAACTAATTTTGGATCCAAAATGGCCAACTTCAAAATGGCCGCCATGGTCATCACCCATCTTGAAAAGTTTCCCCCCTCCCATATACTAATGTGCCACAAACAGGAAGTTAATATCACCAACCATTCCCATTTTATTTAGGTGTATCCATATAAATGGCCCACACTGTATATATAAAAACCTTTAGCAGTGGATGGTGGATAGGTGGGCAATGTAAAAAACTGTATTGCATACCTTTGGGCTATGTGTTTGAGATACACATCAGAAGATTTTGCCAGCATGTGTACTAAATACGCATCATGCATGGAAACAGAGCTTTACCTGAATGCAAGTTGCAAAAATACATATCAGTTACATGACAATTGATCAAATGTGGTAGATACTGATAAAAAAAAAAAGAAAACACAGTAACAACCATTGGCTCAGATATGGCTTGTTCTTCTCAGCTAGCTGTGCAAACACATCTGAAGACAAACAGACTATGCAAACATACTCAAGAGGCAAAGATGGAAATAACTGGATGAGGACATCATAGGAGCATACTGTAGGTCAAAATATGCTGCTTTCTTTTTATATACCAAAGGTAAGGTTAACATGACAAACCATATACTGTATATGCAAACTTATCATATTCAAACACCATAGCCAGTATATGGACAAACCTACCAAGTGCTACCTTTAGATTAATCTATTTTCATTTAAAAAATATAAAAAATTATTTTTTGTTTCGGAATTTCAAAAAACAACACTGACAAATGTACTTTAAAAAGATGGAATGTGAAAGTAATGTTTCAATGTGATGTCTCATTTTATCATTGCTGGTAAGAGCTTGATGAAAAAATATTGTCATGGCTAAATTCCCAAGAGGTTATATAATGCCAATGTGAGTTACCATCCACATTTGTTAAAAGAAGAAATTGGCTGTTCTCTACATGACACTAGCCAACTACAAGTGTCCTGACTAATAATACTTTACAAAATATTGGGATAACTATTTTCTACAGACTGAAAACCAAAGTGAATAAATCGACCTCAGGTTCCTAATTCATGACAATACTTTTAAAGCTAGAATCACAAGTGGTAAAATGGTCTTGGCAACATTTGAGTTTTTTATCTGAAATCCACAGTAATTCCTCTCAGATTTTATGATATTATAGCATTCTTCAAAAACAGCATAAAAGTAAAAAGTAAAATATTTGTTAAATTGTAAATAAGACAATAATAACAAAAAACAAATGACTAATATATTATGACTAATATATTATTTTAGTAATTCAGAATACTAGCAAAAAACGGATACATTTTACTACTTTTACATATATTAAGGATGGTTTCATACACAGCCTTTTTACACTTTTTGAGCCAAAGTCAGAAGTGGATTCCAAAGGAATAAGAAATATAAAGGAAGGGCTGACCAGTTCTAACTTTGACAAAGAAAACTGCGTCAAAAACAGTTATTTATTAAAAAAAAAAGTGTGTGAAGCCACCCTAACAATAGTAATACAGGCATTGCTCTTGATCGAAAAGGTTTTAATCTCATTTTTTTCTATTTCAAAAAGTGCTTTTTTGGTGATTTTTTAAACAGATGTTTCATTAAAGAGAATCTGTGCAGTTTTATGCTGCTCTATGTATGGTTGGCACAAACTGGCGACAGAGACCCTGGTGAAAACATTGGTCAAATTTGTATGTTTTGATTTCCCACTGCTACAGCCAATAACTGGCCTCATGTTCCACTTGGGGACATGTCACTGCTGAGGCCAGTCTTAAGCTGCAGAGATGTATGTAAACCCATCTAAAAGTTTATGGGTCAGGAACCAGAAAATCCAGGAACAGAGCCAGAAAGGCAAAACAGAGTGGGAGGAAGTGAGTATCATTTTTTTCACTAGATACAATGTGTTGCTGGGGCTATTTAAAGAAGACCAAAAGTTTAGGCAACGCCTTTAAAGGGATTCTGTCAGCAGGATATGGGGTATAGAGATATTCACATCTATGTATTACTCTCTGCGTTGTAATTCCAAATATACTATTCTTAATTCTATAAGAGCAGTAGTTTCTTTAAAAAATCGTCTAAATTCATATGTTAATTACTCACTTAAGGAGCCCAAGGCAGGAGCGTAGCTAACGGCTCATGGGCCCTGGTGCAAGAGTTCATCTTGGGCCCCCCTTTCCTCAGTGCTTTGTGTGTCTTCTTATGCGGCACAAGGGTCTTTGGGCCCCCTCAGGGTCCTGGGCCCGGTAGCGACTGCTACCTCTGCACCCCCTATAGCTACGCCCCTGGCCCAAGGGGCTGTGTCCCTGGCCGTTGGAGCCCAGCCTCGCCGAATATTTTGGAGCCCAGCACTGCCCTCCTGCTAATTATTCACTCCCCTTTAGTGCTCTGGTCTTCTCTGGCTGCGGCGTAATCTCGCGCATGCGCCGTAGAGACATGAGTTTTCACCCGTGCGGCGTCACCCGTGCGGCGTCCTGGCAGCGGCCTCATCGGACTAAATGCACATGCGCCGGTGCGAGATTACACACGCAGCCAGAGGAGACCAGAGCACTAAAGGGGAGTGAATAATTAGCAGGAGGGCGATGCTGGGCTCCAAAATATTCGGCGTGGCTGGGCTCCAACGGCTTGGGACATAGCCCCTTGGGCTCAAGTGAGTAATTAACATATGAATTAAAACTATTTTTTAAAGAAACTACTGCTCTGATAAAAGTAAGAATAGTATAGTTGGAATTACAACGCAGAGAGTAATACATAGATGTGAATATCTCTATACCCCATATCCTGCTGACAGAATCCCTTTAAGCAGAAAAATAAAAAATGGCCACTTCAACAAATTTTAATGAATGTATGAAAACTTTGTAACATGACCTGTCTTTTATCAGTGAGTTTTGATGTTTCTGCAATTCTTTGGATATCAAAGAAATACAACACATTTCACAGTCCTACTCACTCAATGATATCTCACCATGGGGTTAAAAGTGTTGTCTGGGCTTTTAATATTGATGACCTATAATCAGAATAGGTCATCAATATTATATTGGCAGGAACCGACAGCCAGCAACCCTGTCGATTAGCTGTAGGAGGAGACGGTGTGTGGAGTGTGCATGTGCCATCTCCCTTCTTTCTTCCTGTCCTCTGCTGAGGTCTATGGTCTATAAACAGCAGAGAGCAGGAAGAGAGAAGAAAGATGGTACATGTGTACTGGGTGCACCATCTTCTCCTATAGCTTATCGTCGGGGTTGCTGGGTGTCGGTCCCCGCAAATCTGATATTGTTGACCTATATTAATATTAAATATTAAAACCCCGACAAACCCTTTAATAAACATACAGATAACTCACTATGACGATGATTATGGCTGAAGTAAAGTAATTGCACAAGAATAGTCACATGGGTGTCCTTTACTATGCTGAAATACGCCTAAATTAGTCTAGTAAAGTCTTGGGACCACAGTGATGTCACAACACTTAATAAACAACATCATAAAACTATAAAAATAAAAATATTCAGTATGTTACTTTTTTAACATTTTTTTTAGTACCACTATGAAGCTTGAACACTTATCCTGACGATAGGTCATCAATAATTGGCCGGACAACCACTTTAAATCCCACCTGCCCATGATGTAATACCTCTATGGTCCTAACATGTGCCCCATACAAAAAGAAACCACACTAACCAGTCCACAATTCCACCATGCCGCTGCCCCCCATTCCTGGCTGCTTTTGGTCCCCAAAGAACCAGGAAGTGGTTTGAGACCACAGTGGCCAATCACATGCTGCTATGATGTGTTATTCAAGCAGATGTGAGACGTGTGATTGTCTGCAGCAGTCACATGACCAAGCCACTCCCTGGTCCTACAAGGACAAGACTGCAGACAAGTTAGTGTTGAGTTTTGCTTTGTTTTTTTTGTGGGGCACACATTAGAGCCATAGGCATTGTCAGCTCCTAGGCTAGACAACCCCTTTAATAATCTAATAGCAAAGTAATTTAGCATGATTTGAGTATCATGAGTTTTCAGTACTTTCAGGCAGATCTCCAGCACTGGAAACTATACAGTGGATGAAACATTCCATTCAATATATAGTTTCTGGCAGTTAACTGAATCTTGTGATTTGAGGTCTGGTCACTGTATAGTTTCTACTGGCCGTCTGTAACAGCTGATTGTGTTAAAAGGGTTTTTAGGCATGCCCTGTGACCTGTGAAGAGGTTATTGTGCAGAGATGAGGAATACCTATTGTCTGTGGTGAATCCTGAGCCTCCAGTTTTCTTAAAGAGGTGTCATCTGTCATTGTAATTCTGCCTGTGAAGATAGAGGTGACTGCTGAAAACTAATCTCTACAGAATAGGAAATGTTTTATGAGGCTCATTTTCCAGAGTGAAAACTGAAGTATTTCAGAATTATTTTAATATAGTAATATAAAAAAAAATTATAGATATAAAAATAGATATTCTTTTGATGAAATGTTCCCTTTAAATTCCCAAGTTTCTGGATGATAGATCACACCCTGAAGTAGTCAAATAAATAATTTGCTTCAAATAAACTAATTATGTAAAAGTTTGTTAGAGAAACCCAATTCTGAATCACTGTCAAAGCAACAAATCTTTTCTTCTTATTGTTTTCAAGTATTAGTTATATTATCTAGAGATCTGAAGATAAATGTCAAAACAAGTCAGTAATTATATGTTTAAATGTCTCTGAAGAGAAAAATATAATTACAATAATAATTGAAACATAGCTCACAAAACTATTCTCTTCCAGGATTCTCTGCAGCTTTTTTTGGGCAATTTGTAGTTGTCTTTTTTGTGATAATAACTTATAATCATTTTAAAGAGAATCTGCCATAAAGGCAAACTCCAGACGATTGAGAACTGTGTACAACTTTGTCTTAAAAATCTATTTATTTTAGTGTCAATCTGAAGATATAATTCCAGATCTTTGACACCTTTTAAAGAGAACCTGTCACCACATGCAATCTACACGTAGCATGTTACAGAACAGAAACATTTCAGCAAATTGATATATATCTTATGGGAAAAGATAGAGCAAAACATGTAATTTATACATTTGAAGGAGTTGGGTGGCCTTGTAGCCGACAACATCTATCATCCAGACCTGTGTTCCTGAACATAAAAAGCAAACTCACGTGTTTGTGGTCCTGCTGCTGCTTCATTCCCAGCCGCTTCCAGTTTCCGCAGGACCATGAATCAGCCGGCTCCTGTGGCCGCTGCGCCCAAGCAAAATCCTCAATGGTCAAATCAGATTGCATGTTACATCACAGCTGTAAGGTACTATTCAGGCAATGTGACTGCTGAGGCTTGTGATTGGCTGCAGCGGTCATGGACCCAGCCACTTCATAGTCCCATGGGGACTGGAAGGAAACCCTTTTAAGTCTCTGCTGTTTATGAATTCAGTTGTATACAGGGGTCACCTTATCAGTGGCTGACAGCTATCTCTGCATACACACACAGAGAATGCTATCAATCACCCACAATAGTTGAATGGGCTGTCCTGAGCCCAGAAAGAGCAATGGAACACCTAAACAGTATACAGAAAGACTAAAATGAAAGGTTTGTCCAGGTTAGATATTCAGGATAGGTCATCAATATCATATCAGTGGGGGTCTGACACCTGATACTTCTATCAACCAGTAGCTTTGGGCAGATGTGACATTAAAGATATAAAGTGTACAGAGATGGAGTGGCTGAGCCGGTGTACTGCAGAGCAGCTCCTATTCAAGTAAATGGGAGATAAGCAGCAGTATGCCATTTCTAGAAAGTAAACTTAGAGTCTAAATCAGCTGATTGGTGGGGGAGTGAAGACAGCACTTCCATTTTTTTAATTGTTCTACTTCTATAATGGCCAGTTTTGTGATTATTGTAATTTATTTTGCTCCTTAAAATTTTTTTGCAGTTGCTAAAAAATTATACATTTTCTTTTATCCTCTTAAAAAACATACAGTAAACTGGTGTATGTAGATATCCATTTATAGATGCCAGTACGCTATGCATGAGAAAAATACTATTGCGATTTTTAGTCAGAGAAAATTCTATTAACAACAGTGGCCTCTGTGGCTTACAGTTTCTGCCTCTAATACAAAAGGTCCTGTGTTCAAGACCCAGCAGTGACAATTTACTTAAGACTACATTTTCATACGCCAGTCTAAACCTGATGTGAGTAGAAAGCTCTAAACTTATTAAGAGACGCACATCTCTTCATCAATTTGGGGAATCCTTTGGCAGTTTGTGTGTCAGAAAATCAAATCTATGCAAACTACAGATGTGTCCACACTTAACTGATCACTTATCTCAACATGTCCTGAGATGTGTGTCACGTTATATCTAAATTGGATAAATTGTAATACAACTTTCAGACACCAGGTGGCGCATGGTGTTACTAGCTATACAACGTTCAGACAGCAGGTGGCACATTCTAGCTAATACCTGAACTTAAGGTATTCACTTCAAGTGTTTGTCTTACATTTAACATATATAAAAAATATATTATATACATTAAACAAATCCCTCCAAGGGAGGCTCTTTTTTTTTTTTACTGTGCAATGATTACCATATATTTTGACCTGTGCCATTGTTCACCACAATTCTATATGCCGTATACTATGATTTAGATAAACTTGGTGTCAGTATAAAGTGCTAGTCTAGTATTATATTTGTTATATGCAACATAACACACACACCAACCACAGTATTACGCAGAGATTATTATTTACTTTTAACATGTTACAAGTTACAAATGTACATAATACAATTCAGCCACATGGGGTGTCAGTATATGCCTCAATTTTTGCATGACATTTAAAATAGCTATTGTCTGCTGAGCTGTGTATCTAATCCCATCATGTGTGATACTGTCTGCAGAGCTATGTATCTAATCCTATTCTGGGCGACCGTGTCTGCTAAACTTCGTATCTAATCCTATTATGTGTGATACTGCCTGCTGATTTGTGTATATAATCATATCATCTGTGATACTGTTTGCAGAGTTGTGTATCTAATCCTATCAGGTGTGATACTGCCCACTTAGCTGTGTATCTAATCCTATCATGTGTGATACTGTCTGCTAAACTGGGTATCTAATCCTATCATGTGAGATACTGTCTGCTGAGCTGTGTATCTAATCATATCCTGTGTGATACTGTCTGCTAAGCTATGTATCTAAACCCATCATGTGTGATACTGTCTGCAGAGCTATGTATCTAATCCTATTCTGGGTGACAGTGTCTGCTAAACTGCGTATCTAATCCTATTATGTGTGATACTGCCTGCTGATTTGTGTATATAATCATATCATGTGTGATACTGTTTGCAGAGTTGTGTATCTAATCCTATCAGTTGTGATACTGCCCGCTTAGCTATGTATCTAATCCTATCATGTGTGATACTGTCTGCTAAACTGGGTATCTAATCCTATCATGTGTGATACTGTCTGCTAAACTGGGTATCTAATCCTATCATGTGTGATACTGTCTGCTAAACTGTGTATCTAATCCTATCACGTGTGATACTGTCTGTTGGGCTATGTATCTAATCATACCTTCTATGATATTGTCTGCTGAGATGCTGTATCTGATTTTGTTCTGTGTGATACTGTCTGCTGAGCTTTGTATCTAATCCTATTAGGTATGATACTGTCTATGAAGCTATTATATGTTTTTGTATATAGTGTGATACTGTCTTCTGAGCTATGTATCTAATCCTACCTTGTGTGATACTGTCTGCTGAGCTGTGTATCTAACCCTATCCTGTGTGATACTGTCTTCTGAGCTGTGTATCTAATCCTATCCTGTGTGATACTGTCTGCTGAGCTGTGTATCTAATCCTACCTTGTGTGATACTGTCTATGAAGCTATTGTGTTTATCTGTATAGAATGTGATACAGATAGAGATAAAGAGCTCTCCTTTGTGTAAATACTGTACACTCAGCCACTGCTCAGATAAGAGAGGTAAGGGAGGTGCTGATGTATTTCAGTGCCTGTATTTCCCTGTTTGTGGATGAGCCCTGATTACAAGTAAAGTAAGTTAAATAAGCCCATTCATGTTGCTATTGGAAAACATGACACAAAACATGTTTATTGTTTTTAGTCTCAGAGGCGGACCTTATTTTTAGAAAAAAAAAATTTCCACAGAGCAGTACATGCCACTGGTTTTGTTCCCCTTACATTTTATTTTTTAATTATTTTGGCGGTTTCGGACTTTCACCCGTTGGCAGACCCAGGTCTGTGGATCTTTAGAAAAAAATGCTTGAGTACTCCTGATTCAGGATTTAATTTTAGCAAACTTTAATTATGGGTTTAATGCAGAAAATAACAATTGCACCATTTTTATTTACAACATATCCCAATCCTAATGAATTAGTGTAGCTGTAGTCCAGAACCACAGCATGGATCTAGGGCTGCTCTTTACTCTTCCATGGATAACATGAAAACCTTTAGGGCCCTTGCAGACGAGCGGGAGACATGTGCATCTCCCGCAACGCATCTACTGGCCTGGACTCCCGGCACTGACGGGGATCGCATA
Source organism: Rhinella marina (assembly GCA_900303285.1). Lineage (NCBI taxonomy): Eukaryota > Metazoa > Chordata > Amphibia > Anura > Bufonidae > Rhinella > Rhinella marina. The sequence continues at coordinate 3,949 of ONZH01004414.1, read as the reverse complement.
GCATTATATTGATTTATGATGCTATGTAACCCTTACAGTACTGGAATGTATTGGAAAACAGTGACACACACATCAGTCTGCCATCAGACCGTTGCCCCTAGTTACAGCCACCATGGTCATGTAGTAGTGGTGGCCGGCTTGCTGTTGTTCAAACCCACTCTGAGGTATCTACTGTATTGTGAACGCACATTGCATGAGCATGCGGAGGCACATATTAGGGTACTTTCACATCTGCGTTTTACATACAGACTTTATAAACGGATCCTGCTCCATAGAGATTCATTGATATTGGAACAGGATCCGTTTCTCTGTGTTTTGGAAGCATAGACAAAAATGCTACAACCCTAAGATGCGTCTCCGCATGCTCATGCAACGTGTGTTCACAATACAGCAGTTACCTCAGAGCGAGTTAGAATAAGAGCAAGACGGCCTCCACTACTGCATGGCCACGGTGGTAATAACTAGGGGCAATGGCCTGACTGATGTGTGTGGGACAATGGAAATACAAATAGGCAAATCTTCTAAATAAATACATTCTATTAGTAATAATGTTGGTATGGCTATATCTAACTATACAAACTACATTTGTGAGATGGGAATGCCCCTTTAAGTATCCCATCAATCAACTCCTGCTTAGTCCTTGGCCTTATTTCAGACCTATTTCAGGCCTAGACCAACTCAATTGGATTCATGTCTGGTGATCTGCGTAGAAAACAAGATGATCATCTCAGGACAATATTCCCAAACCCTCCCATACTATGCTTCAGACAACCTACAAATTTAAAGAGGTTGTCTGGGTTCACAGCTGAACCTGGACATACCCCTAATTTCACCCAGGCAGCCCGCCTGACTAGGGCATCGCAGCATCTCATGCTCCGATGCTCTCCCTTGCCCTGCGCTGGATCGCTCAGGGCAAGGGTTTTTTGTTTAAATTATACACACTGCTGGATGGAAGCTTCCGCCCGGCAGTGTGTTCGGTGACGTCACTGGCTCTAATGGGCCAGCTTTAGCGCTGCCCTAGCCTTTTTGCTGGCTAGGGCAGCGCTAAAGCCCGCCCATCAGTGCCGGTGACGTCACCGGGCTCACGGCTGGGCGGAAGTCTCAGCCTGGCAGAGGTCGGTACTTCACCGGAACTGGGCTAATTACCTTTGCCCTGGGCTAATTAGCATGAGATGCTCCGATGGGTGAAATTAAGGGTATGTCCGGGTTCAGCTCCGGGTTCAGTAATGAGCTTACTACCATTAAAGGGAACCTGTCATCTCCAAAACACCCCCTGAACTAGAGTAAGCGTTGTATAGTGTAAGTGATACTGAATCCGAATATGTAAGTTTTATCTTCTTAATCACTTCCATTCTGATGCTGTTCTCCCACAAACCAGCAGTAAAATACACTGACAGGACTCTTTTTTGAGTCCTCTCCATTATGTGAGTGAGCACTGGAGTCCAGTGAGTGCATTTTAAAGCAGGTTTGTGGGAGCACAACATCAGAATGGAAGGGAGTATGAAGATAAAACTTACATATTCAGATTCAGCATCATTTACACTATACACCGCTTACTCTAGTTCAGGGGGTGTTTCGGAGATGACAGGTTCCCTTTAAGTATACAGAAAGGAATCTTTCCCTGCAATGTGAGGAGCTACAAAGCCTGTCCACACATACTGACCACAGACAGGATACATATCCCCAGCACACAGGAGGACTATAAGATTCATGTTCTACATCCAATGTGGTGTACCTCTTTATGTGCACAAAATGCCCCATTCAGGCTCTTTATGTGGGGGAAACAGGGCAGACCCTCACCGTCACTCTATAAAGGAGGAAAAGACAACGTTCCCTGTTGCCAGATATTTTTGTGATCCTGGCCATAACATTAGAAACCAAACAGTGGCGTAGCTATAGGGGTCGCAGCAGTCGCAGCTGTGACCGGGCCCCTAAGCCAGGGGGTCCCGAGGGCCCCCCTTGCCATTTGCAGGGCCACACCACCAATTAGGCAAGGTGCAGCGCGGCCTTGCGCACAGTTGGGGGCGGCGGCGGGGCAGAGAGAGATGATCGCTTCCATTGTGGAAGCTTGTAAAATGGTGCGAGTTTTCCTGAACGCATCCGGACCTAATCTGTCATGCTCGTGTGAAAGGGGCCTAAGTGTCCAGGCCTCATATTTACTGCTTATCTCAATGCTCCAGTCTACATTCCCTGTGTCTTTATTACCTGACTATTCACCTTTGTATCCAGCTGTTCTTTTATTAGTCCCTGATTAAGGTAAATACAATCCCTCCTCTATTGTTCTAACCCAGATGTGTAAATGTAAGGCTTTACTTCTTCTGATACATCGTCATTCAAAATGCAAACTTCCTAAGTGCACAAAATCATATTATACCACAATTGTAATTGTAATGAAATATTCACTGCAATGTTTTTGCTTCCCACAACTATCACCCCTATTTTCCTACACTGCCTAAAACACCCTAAACCCCTGCACCCAGCAAGGAACTTCTAATCTCTCCCACCATCTGACCACCTGCTCAGATCTGTTCCGGAGATAGTGCGGAAGATGATGACAAAAGCAAGCAGAGTTAGTGCAGAGATGTTGGACCATGAAAATGGAGATAGTGCTGGCAGTATCACACACAATAGGCTTAGATGCTCAATGCTATACACAGTATCACACCTGATATGATTAGATACACTGCTGAGCAGAGAGTACCACACACAACAGGCTTAGATACATGACTCTGCTGATAGTATTACATATGATATGATTAGATACACAGCCCAGCAGGCAGTATCACGCATGATGTGATTAGATACATAACTCTTCAGGCAGTATCACACACAATAGGTTTAGATGCACAAGGCTGCAGACAGTATCACACATGATAGGATTAGATACACAGCTTAGCAGACAGAATCACACACAATAGGCTTACATAAACGACTCTGAAGACAGTATCACACATGATAGGATTACATACACTGCTGATCAGGCAGTATCACACATAATAGGATTAGATACACAGTTCAGCAGACAGTATCACACATGATAGGATTAGATACACAGCGAAGCAGGCAGTATCACACATGACATGGATTTTGGATTTAGTTTTCCTTTATTCTCATGTGTTTGACCTTCACACACTTAATATTTTCAATACATCTCACCAGATTTAGCTGAGTCTGCCGATAGATTACTCATATCTGATGCCAGCAGCTCTAAACAAAAGAAAAAGCAGCTGAGCAATCAGCTAAATGTGGAGTACTCACCGCCCAGTGGTTGTGATGTGTATTGCAGTTTTTTAGAGTTTAGTTACAATCTCGCGATATCATTTTGTTTTGCTGTCAGGACAAAACTGACACCACTCTGAGTTCTGAGATAAGTTAAGTGTGGACGCATCTGTATGAGCTGAAAGATTTATGCTATAATTTATGCCAGTTTCTCATTATCATTTTGTCAAAATCCCTTTTACTATTTCTCACCAATTCTGCTAATCTCTGCCTGCTTTTTTTTAAATGTGAGAAAAGCAAAAATTGCTAAAGTTCTCTTACTGGTTTGCGTGATTATTCCAAGAGGATGGATGGCCAGAGCTTCTAATAATTGGATAAAATTGGTCAATAAAGTGAAGGTAAATTTAAAAAAATTAAATCTCAATCTCGAAATAAGTCCGAACTCTGGTCCAAAATATCGTTGGCATGGGTTTTTTTTTTTTTTTTACAGCTTTCCTCCTCCAGTTTTTGGGGATAAAGAGGATAAAATCATGTTAGAAGCTTAAGAAATTAAAAACAAATAATAAATAAAAGGTGACAGATTTTTGTGGAAAAATATATGGCTTGCAGAATGATAAATTCCCCCTATGTCTATATACTCATTGTACACTACACTACATCTAATATATAAAGCTGAGTGTATGTACAGTCATGGCCAAAAGTTTTGAGAATGACACAAATATTATATTTT
>ONZH01004413.1:0-39026 GCA_900303285.1 Rhinella marina | reverse complement strand
ACTTTTTTTTTGTGCAGTAAAAACTTTTTTCTGCAGGAAAGCCTTTTTTTTCTGCAGTAAATACTTTTTTTTTTTTTTACAGAAAATACCTTTTTTTATTCCCCCCCCTTTTTTATATTCTATTTCAAAACTTTAAAAAACCCCTTCACGTGTTAAAACACTACAGACACACCCCTCACACTAAATAAAGTTTTACACGTTTCAAACGTCACACCCAAATAAAATAAAAATGTCCTAATCATCCCACGAGTGTACTCGGCAGAAGAGGCATACGTCATCCTTGTATCTGATACCGAGTTCGGCCACTGAAGGAGAAGAGGATGCCACTTTCCTCTACTCCTCTACCCCCTCATCATCATCATCCGCTGATGAGGGACCCTCTAGGAGGCGCCCCAGAATGGCAGCTGAGGCCGCCCCCCAGAGTCAACCCTTATGGACCCACCCCTGAGAATTATCAGCCCCAAATTCCGGATTTTGAGGCCAGGTCCGGAATTCAGATAGACTGTGCAGGGTTCACAGAAATTGATTTTTAAAAATCTTTTTCTCTGAAGATATTATTAATTTGATGGTGACCAAAACAAATTTGTACGCCCAGCAATTTATTTCCCAGAACCCCACAACGCCATACGCTAGACCCCAAGGTTGGACCCCAGTAGATACAGCAGAGATGATGATCTATTGGGGACTTGCAGACTGCATATGGGGCTTGTTAAAAAAACAGAAACTAAACAGTATTGGAGTGCTGATGTCTTGTACCACACTCCAATTTTCAGTAAAACCATGGCCCGGAATCGATTCCAAACAATACTTAAATTTTTGCATTACAACGATAATGCACAATGCCCACCCCAGAATGACCCCGCATATGACTGTCTGTTCAAAATTAGACCTGTCCTTGACCACTTCAATACAAAGTTTTCAGAAGTGTACACCCCCGAACAAAATGTCTGCATAGACGAAACCCTATTACTTTTCAAAGGGAGGGTAAGATTCTGCCAGTACCTGCCCAGCAAGCGGGCGAGGTATGGCATAAAAATGTACCTCCGGGTTTATAAAGGAAGGGACACCCAAATTGAACCCCCAGAATGCCCCCCTGGCATAGGAGTTAGTGGGAAGATTGTGTGGGACTTGCTGCACCAACTGCTAGATAAGGGTTACCATCTCTACATAGATAATTACTACACGAGTCTACCACTGTTCCAGTCCCTAACTTCCAGACGTACTGTGGTGTGCGGCACAGTGCGCAAAACTCAGAGAGGCCTCCCTAGATCCCTTGTAGGGCAACCACTGAGAAAGGGTGAAAGTAGGGCTCTCCTGAATGAGAACACGTTGGTGGTTAAGTACAAGGACAAGAGGGATGTCCTTGTACTGACCAGTATTCACCCCAACACCAGCTCCCCTGCCCTTGTACGTGGTACCACTACCACTGTCCCCAAACCAGACTGCATTCTGGATTACAACAAGAACATGGGAGGGGTTGATCTTTCAGATCAAGTTCTAAAACCCTACAGTGCCACACGAAAAACAAAAGTGTGGTACAAAAAGCTGGCCATGCACCTCGTACAGGTGGCGCTGTACAATGCATTCGTGCTATTTAGATCTACAGGCCAGACAAGAACATTCCTACAATTTCAAGAGGTGGTGATAAAGGCCCTAATTCTTCAAAACCAAGCAGAAGAGGCCCCCAGTACTTCTGCAAGTTACGGTGCCTGGGTAGTACCAGGGCAACATTTCCCTGGTGAAGTCCCCCAAACACCAAGGAAGGGAAGGACCCAAAAAAGATGCAGGGTATATTCAAAAAGGGGATTAGGAAGGACACTATATACCACTGCAAAACCTGCCCTGAAAAACCTGGCCTGTGCATCAAGGATTGTTTCAGAATCTACCACTCATCCATGGATTAGTTTCATTCTTGATGTACCCTGAAATTTTTTCACTTTGTACCTAAGATATATTCCAAATAGCTTACATATCCACTTTTCACCTTTTCACCACTCATCACTACATATTCATTTCTGTGAGACACCAGTTTGCTAAAAAGTACCCTTTTTACCACTTAAAATGTTCATACTGGGGTGCTCTTTCCAAAATGGGGTCACTTCTTTGGGTTTTTAGTTGCTGGGGACCTCAGGAAATTTTTAAATGTGACATGGCAATTAAAAAAACATGTCTGTCAATTCTTGTCTGCAAAATCCATATTTTGCAGTTTGCCTCTGGAGGCTTAAAGTGCACCCATACAGCAGGCTACAAGCACATATGGGGTGTTGCTATAATGGGGAGAAAATGGGGAAAGCATAATGTGGTGCATTTTCTCCTTTAACCCCTTGTGAATGTGAAAAATTGGGGTCTGCTAGTAATTTTTCATTTTCACAAATGTGTGCTTTGAAATCCTTTTACAAGTGTTTCAGCCTTCTGTGAGACACCAGTTTGCTAAAAAGTACCCTTTCTACCACTTAAAATGTTCGTACTGGGGTGCTCTTTCCAAAATAGGGTCACTTCTTGGGGTTTTTAATTTCTGGGGACCTCAGGAATTATTTAAATGCGACATGTCTGTTAATTCTGGCCTGCAAAATCCATATTTTGCAGTTTGCCTCTAGAGGCCTGCTGTGCGCCCATACAGCGGGCTACGAGCACATATGGGGTGTTTCCTAAATAGGGAGAAGATGGGGGACACATACTGGGGTGCATTTTCTCCTTTAAGACCTTGTGAATGTGAGAAATGGGGGTATGCTAGTAATTTTTCATTTTCACAAATGTGTGCTTTGAAATGCTTTTATAAGTGTTTCTGCCTTCTGTGAGAAACCAGTTTGCTAAAAAGTACCCTTTCTACCACTTAAAATTTTCGTACGGGGGTGCTTTTTCTAAAATGGGGTCACTTTTGGGGGGTTTCCACTGTAGGGCCAGCTCAGGGTGTCTTCATGTGCGACATAGCTCCCAATTATTATTCCAGCTAATTCCGCTCTCCAAAAGCCATATGGTGCTCCTTCCACTCTGAAGCCTGCTGTGCGCCAGTACATTGGGCTAAAAGCACATATGGGGTGTTGCCGTATTTGGGGGGAAATGGTGACCAAAATGTGGGGTGCATTTTGTCCTGTCACCCTTTGTGAAAGTGAAAATTTTCACTGCCGTGTGTATCCTAATTCTAGGAAACACCTTTGAGCTCAAAGTGCTCACCACACACCTTGAAAGATTCCTTGAGGGGTGCTCTTTCCAAAATGGGGTCACTTTTGGGGGGGTTCCACTGTAGGGCCAGCTCAGGGTGTCTTCATGTGCGACATAGGTCCCAATTATTATTCCAGCTAATTCCGCTCTCCAAAAGCCATATGGTACTCCTTCCACTTTGAAGCCTGCTGTGCCCCCATACATTAGTTTTTGTGCACATATGGGGTGATTCTGTAAACTCCAGAATCGGGGTAGTAGATTTTGAGTTTTATTTTGCTGTTAACCCTTGAAGTGTTTCATGAAAAATGGATTAAAATTTAAAATCTGCTAAAAAAAAAAAAAAGTGAAATGTTGAAATTTCATTCCAATTTTCTGTCAATTCTCATGGAACACATAAAGGTTAACAAAGTTAGTAAAATCAGATTTGAATAGCTTGAAAGGTGTAGTTTCTAAAATGGAGTGATTTATGGGGACTTTCCACAATATAAGCCCCACAAAGTGACTTCATAACTTAACTCGTCCTTAAAAAAATGGGTTTTGGAAATCTTCTTAAAATTTTAAGACTTGATTCTAAACTTCGAAGCCTTATAACGTCCCAAAAAAATAAAATGTCATTTTCAAAATGATGCCAACTAGAGATGAGCAAACATGCTTGTCCGAGCTTGATGCTCGTTCCAGCATTAGGGTATTTGCATATGCTGCATACTCGGATGAGCATATCGCGATCCTCGAGGAAATGGCAACTTCCTCTTCCTGCATGTTAGGCGCCTTTTTTCAGCCAATCAACATGCAGGAGAGTCTTTGGTACCTCCTAGCATCACGTGGGGCCCCTACAAGTTGATAGCAGGGATTGGCTTGCCAGATCAGATGACCTGGGAATATAAGAATCTGGTCCCGTTCTGCTCGCGTCATACGCCGTTTTCATGAGATTAGGGATAGAGCTGCTGTCTATCAGGGAGTGTTAGGGCCTCAATTTAGATGTTGGTTAGGCAGGAATCACCCACAAAGAACCCAACAGCCCTTCTAAGGGCTAAAAGAACCTTTTTTTGGTCTCCTCCAGGCTGCTGGCTTGGACTTGTAGTGCAGCTACCGCCATCTTGGCTGCACACTGTACACAGTGACTGGTGGCAGAAGGGACAGCATGTACTTTATTCCCCAAAATAAATTGCCCAAAGTACTCATTTTTTCTGCTGCTGTACCTTGGCTTGCTGATATCTGTAGTGCAGTCTAGGGAATACGTTTTTCTGTCATTTTTATACACTACAGTCCAGTGAACAATTATGTAGTGTACTGTACAGTAGCGTCAGTCTAGGGAATATGTTTTTCTGTCATTTCTATACACTACAGTCCAGTGAACAATTATGTAGTGTACTGTACAGTAGCGTCAGTCTAGGGAATATGTTTTTCTGTAATTTCTATACACTACAGTCCAGTGAACAATTATGTAGTGTACTGTACAGTAGCGTCAGTCTAGGGAATACGTTTTTCTGTCATTTCTATACATTACAGTCCAGTGAACAATTATGTAGTGTGCTGTACAGTAGCGTCAGTCTATAAAATACATATTTTCTTTCAGTTATATGTACTACAGTCCAGTGAAAAATGTAGTGGTTTGCGGTAAAATAGCCGCCATTTAAAGACTACGTTTTTTCTCATTTATATATACTACAGTCCAGTGAAAAATGTAGTGGTTTGTGGTAAAATAGCCGCCATTTAAAGACTACGTTTTTTTCTCATTTCTATACACTACAGTCCAGTGAACAATTATGTAGTGTACTGTACAGTAGCGTCAGTCTAGGGAATACGTTTTTCTGTCATTTCTATACACTACAGTCCAGTGAACAATTATGTAGTGTACTGTACAGTAGCGTCAGTCTAGGGAATATGTTTTTCTGTCATTTCTATACACTACAGGCCAGTGAACAATTATGTAGTGTCCTGTACAGTAGCGTCAGTCTAGGGACTACGTTTTTCTGTCATTTCTATACACTACAGTCCAGTGAACTATTATGTAGTGTACTGTACAGTAGCGTCAGTCTAGGGAATACATTTTTCTGTCATTTCTATACACTACAGTCCAGTGAACAATTATGTAGTGTACTTTACAGTAGCATCAGTCTAGGGAATACGATTTTCTGTCATTTCTATACACTACAGTCCAGTGAACAATTATGTAGTGTACTGCACAGTAGCGTCAGTCTAGGGAATAAGTTTTTCTCTCATTTCTATACACTACAGTTCAGTGAACAATTATGTAGTGTGCTGTACAGTAGCGTCAGTCTATAAAATACGTATTTTCTTTCAGTTTTATGTACTACAGTCCAGTGAAAAATGTAGTGGTTTGCGGTAAAATAGCCGCCATTTAAAGACTACGTTTTTTTCTCATTTATATATACTACAGTCCAGTGAACAATTCTATAGTGTGCTGTACAGCAGCGTCAGTCTATAAAATACGTATTTTCTCAGTTATATGTACTACAGTCCAGTGAAACATGGAGTGGTTTGCGGTAAATTAGTCGCAGTCTAAAAATTCCTTTTTTTCCCTCTCAGTTATATATACTACAGTGCAGTGAACAATTCTGTGGTGTGCAGTATAGTAGCCGCATTCTAGTGTTGACACCAACAAGTGACCAAGTTAGTTGAGGTAGCAGGTGAAGCACATAAAATTTTACACTGATAAAGCATGGCGGTGAACCCAGAGTGACCAAGTTACTCTCAGGTAGCAGGTGAAGCACATAAAATTTTACACTGATACAGCATGGCAGTGACACCACCAATGCCTTGGTCAGACTGAGATTGCAGTCAAATGGCTGTAGGTGAGCCTCCCAAAAATTTGTTTTGGAGTGTCTGAAGTTGACCCTCCTAAAAAATTGTTTTGGAGTGTCTGAGGTTGACCCTCCTGTAAAATTGTTTTGGAGTGTCTGTAGTTGACCCTCCTGTAAAATAGTTTTGGAGTATCTGTAGTTGACGCTCCTAAAAAATTTATTGGAGAAAGGGCCTGTAGGTGGCCCTCCGTAAACATTGTTTGTAAAGAGCGCCAGTTGGCCCTCAGAAACATTGCCTGTTGGCTCAGCGTTTGTGTGCGAAGAGGAGGAGGAGGAGAGGAGAGGATGCATAAAGAATCTTCATGTTGAGCTGCTTTTCCCCGGAGGAGATTTGCATTCCGGTGAAATCCAGGCTTTATTCACTTCAATAATCGTCAGCCTGTCAGCGCTGTCAGTTGACAGGCGTGTACGCTTGTCAGTGATGATGCCACCAGCTGCACTATAAACCCGCTCTGACAACATGCTAGCGGCAGGGCAGGCCAGCAACTCCAAGGCGTACAGCGCCAGTTGTCGTGTCCAGCTTTGCAACCCAGTAGTTGTATGGAGCAGAGTGATCACGCAGGACATTGGTATGGTCAGCTTGGTAATTCCTCACCATCTTTCTGAACAGCTCCCCCCCTACTGGGGGACGAGTGACATAGTATAGCTGGGGTGCCATAAAACTGGCAAAGGCCTTGGAGAGTGTTCCCCTGCCAGTGCTTGACAAGCTGCCTGCTCCCCTCCTCTTCCCCGCTAGTTGGCCCACAGAACTACGTCCTTTGCCGCTAGCAGTGTCAGATGGGAAGGATAGTTTCAGCTTGTGCACCAGGGCCTGTTGATATTGATTCACTCATACTCCTCTCCTCTACAAGAGTGAGAGTGGAAAAGTTCTGCTTGTACCAGTGGTCCAGGAGGGTGAACACCCAGTAATCGGTGTTGGCAAAAATGCGAGAGTCACGCGAAAGGCAGCCTAACATGAAGTTAGCCATGTGCGCAAGAGTCCCAACACGCAAGAATTCCCTTTCCTCAATAGGCTGACTCTCCATTTTCTCCTCCTCCAACTCCTCCTCTTCAGCCCATACACGCTCAACAGATAAGAAGGAATGAGCATAGGTACCCTCTTCAGTCTCGCCAACAATCTCCTTCTCTTCCTCCTCTTCCTCCTCATCCTCCTCCAATACGCGCTGAGAAACAGACCTGAGGGTGGTCTGGCTATCAAGCAACGTATCTTCTTCCCCCATCTCCTGTGACAAGCGCAAAGCCTCTGACTTCATGCTGAGCAGTGAGTTTTTCAGCAGACAAAGCAGCGGGATGGTGACGCTAATAATGGCGGCATCGCCGCTGACCATCTGTGTTGACTCCTCAAAGTGGTTTAACACATGACAGATATCAGACATCCACTTCCACTCCTCATTGTAGACTTGAGGAAGCTGACTAACCTAACTATTAGTTCTTGTGGAAGTTGTCATCTGGCAGTCTACAATCGCTCTGCGCTGCTGGTAAACCATGGCTAACATGTGTAATGTGGAATTCCATTGCGTGGGCACGTCGCACAACAGTCGGTGAGCTGTCAGTTGTAAGCGCCGTTGCACTGCCCTGAGAGTGGCAGCATCTGTGGTTGACTTGCGGAAATGCGCACAGATGCGTCGCACCTTGGTGAGCAAATCAGACATATTGGGGTAGGTCTTGAGGAACCGCTGAACCACAAGATTGAACACGTGGGCCAGGCAGTTTTTATATGCAGTGTTTATATGGGTTGTTGTTACTTTGGGAAATAGTATTGGTGTATAATGGCACATGTGTTAGTCTGCCGAGTTGCAGAGCCGCCACCAGGTTACGCCCGTTGTCACACACAACCATGCCTGGTTTGAGTTTCAGTGGCGCCAGCCAAAGATCGGTCTGCGCCGTGATGCCCTGTAACAGCTCTTGGGCGGTGTGCCTCTTGTCACCTATCTCAGCAGTTTCAGCACCACCTGTTGGCACTTATCCACGGCAGTGCTGCTGCGCCTAGAGCTACCGACTGAAGGCGCTGTGCTCACAGATTGTATTTGAGAGTAGGAGGAGGAGGAGGAGGGGTTGGAGGAAGAGGTATAATAAGTTTGAGAAAACGTGACCGAGGTAGGCCCCGCAATCCTCGGTGTGGGCATTACATGAGCGGCCCCAGGGTCAGACTCGGTCCCAGCCTCCACCAAGTTAACCCAATGTGCCGTCAGGGAGATATAGTGTCCCTGCCCGCCAGCACTTGTCCACGTGTCCGTGGTTATCTGGACCTTCTCAGTAACCACGTTGGTCAGGGCACGGATGATGTTCTCTGACACGTGCTGGTGTAGGGCTGGGATGGCACATCGTGAAAAATAGTTGGGGCTGGGGACAAAGTACCGAGGGACAGCCACCGCCATAAGGTTGCGGAAAGCCTCAATCTATACCAGTCTATAGCGCAGCATCTCCAGGCTCAGCAGTTTGAAAATGTGGATGTTTAGGGCTTGTGCATGTGGGTGGGTGGAATTGTATTCGCGTTACTCATGCAGGCGGCGTCTGACTTTCACCGCCATTCTGTGTCAGGGTAAAATTTTAAGTGCTTCACCTGCTACCTCAGTCTCACTTGGTCACTCTGGGTTTACCGCCATGCTGTGTCAGGGTTAATTTTTGGGTGGTTCACCTGCTACCTCAATCTAACTTGGTCACCAAGCTGTCACCACGCTGTGTCAGGCTTATGCCTGCGTCATGGGGCAGGGGATAGGACAGCAATGCCAGCATGGGCAGTGGTGTCACCCACAGGTGGTGATGGACCTTCGTTGCACCTAGTTGGGTGCTTTACTAACATGTGATGGGCATGTACCTTGCCCATCTTGGTCTGGGTCAGCACAATTGTCTTGAGGGTCACCACCAGGCTGTTGCCCAGAATTTGGCATAATGGTACGATAAGGCAGCCTCAGAGGCATCCATGCATGCTGCCCCTGCTGTTTCCTGTCCATTTCCGTGGTGTTTCCATCATTTTCTGAGGTTTCCAGGTTTTCACGCAACCTTCCCTGTGCAGAGCTTTGGTCCCCTGCAAAAAATGCTCGAGTCTCCCATTGACTTCAATGGGGTTCGTTTTTCGAAACGAGCACCCGAGCATCGGGAAAAATTTGACTCGAATAAAGAGCACCCGAGCATTTTAGTGCTCGCTCATCTCTAATGCCAACATAAAGTAGACATATGGGGAATGTAAAATAATTATTATTTTTGGAGGTATTACTATGTATTTTGAAAGTACAGAAATTGAAATTTGAAAATTTTTCCAAATTTCTGGTAAATTTGGTAATTTTGTATAAATAAAAATTAAATATTTTGCACAAATTTACTACTGTCGTGAAGCAAAATATGTGACGAGAAAACAATCTCAGAATGGCCTGGATAAGTAAAAGCATTCTAAATAGAGATGAGCGAACGTGCTCGAAAAGAGCACTGTACCGCTCGGCTCCCCTGCGCTCGCATGGGCGCAGGCAGCCGCTTCCGTCCTCCTCAGGTCAGGTTTGCAAAAATCGGCCTGGGATTTAAGGTGAAAAGTGGCTCGGTACTAAAAGGGTTAATAGAATAAGACCTCCAAACAATACAGGCAAATTAGGAGTCAATAAACTTCATCCATATACTAAATTCAAGATAGCATACTAGTAACCTACAGGTTAAGCTGAATAATCAGCCATCCCTAAAAGTGCTACAAACAAATAGATGAAGTGCAGTTGCAAGAGTAAGCAATAAAGGGAAAGAGAAAGGGGTCATGAATAGTGTTGAGCCAACATGTATACTATGTATACAATACTATATTCGGCCGAACATGGCGGAACACCGAACACCGCGTGTGCTCGAGCGCCATACTCAGGTCCTCTCCCCGCACGCTAATTAGCCAATTAGCGTGCGGGAAGGTACTGGCATTCACTGTAATGCCAGTAGCCATGTTAACTACTGGCATTACAGTGATTGGCTGGCCGGGAACGCGTCATCGGGTGCTATAAAGCACCCGGTGGCATGTGTCCGGCTCATAACGAGCCAGGGGGAGCTGCTGCAGGCAGGGACAGATAGAGTAGGAACAGAAGAACGCTAGGCAGGGATAGAATTTGCTCATAAAAGACCCAAAAGCCCTTTTAAGGGCTATTATTAGAGATGAGCGAACGTGCTCGTAACGAGCACTGTACCGCTCGGCTCCCCTATGCTCGCATGGGCGCAGGCAGCCGCTTCCGTCCTCCTGAAGAGGACGGAAGCGGCTGCCTGCGCCCATGCGAGCAAAGGGGAGCCGAGCGGTACAGTGCTCGTTACGAGCACGTTCGCTCATCTCTAGCTATTATATCTTGCTGGCAAACATTTATTTTTGCTTTGGGGGTGTTAAAAATAGTGCTAGGTGGCCTGCCATTAACGCCACCTGTGCAGCTGCTGCATGCTGTATGATACTCTCTGTATACTATATACCTGACATCCTTTGCTATTATTTCTGCTGTTAAGCCCACAGTACCTCTTTTGCATCTCGCTGTATAACATTTGGAGGGACCTATACTGTAGGGATAGGATTTGGCTAGGCAGGGCTAGTACTTCTGTTCAAAAGACACAAAAGTCCATTGCTATATCTGGCTGCATTTTTTTTCTTTTGGGGCAAAAAGAACGCAAGTGTGCCTGACACTACCAGCATGTGCACAGCGTGTGTATTAGAACCTTTCAAAAGTCTATATACTATACCTGACATCCGTTGGTATTTTTTCTACTGTTAATTTAGGCCGTTGGTCCTCATTTGCAGCTGCTCTATAACGTTTGCGCATTCTAAATATTTGACATTCGGTGAAATTTTTCTGATCTTACACTTAATAAAAATCTGCACTACTGTACTTGTGACAAAGTTGCATATATACTATGCGCAAGGAGAGCAGAAAGGGACGGGAAAGTGGGCGTGCTGCTGATGGTGAACGCAGAGGCCATGGCTCTGGGCGCGGTGAAACTGTGCCTGCTGGCAGTGCCCAAGAAACAAAGTCATCCAAAACTCCTAGCTTCATGTCACAGTTTGCAGGGCGGTGCAAGACACAACTCATGTCACAACACCAGTGCGAGCAGGTAGTCGGGTGGATTTCAGCTGATAATGCTTCCAGTCGGTTAAGCACCACCCCCTCTTCCACAGTCCAAGTCCAGTCTCAGTAGCCAAGAGTCTGGGCAACCGCATCCTCACCCTGATCCTCCCACCATGCAGAGTCTGGACAAAGAACTAATCCCACATTCTGATATTCCGAGGAGCTTTTTACATCACCGTTCCTTGGCTCGGGCCTCTCGCTAAGGCCGCTTGAAGTGGGACATGAGGAGATATTGTGCCCTGATTCCCAACCTATTGAGCAAACACAGTCTGAAGAAGATGACGGTGGGGATCGGCAACTAGCGTCTCACGAGGTGCATGATGATGATGAGACACAGTTAATTCAAGGGCAATTAGTGTCTCAAGAGGTTGTGGAAGAGGATGAGACGCAGTTAAGTCAGGTTCTTGTTAGTTCACCATGTCAGGAGGAGGACCAGAGTGAGGATGTGGAAGAGGAGGTAGTGGACGATAAAATAGCTGACCCAACCTGGGAAGGTGGCAAGCCGAGCGAGGACAGCAGTACAGAGGGGGAGGGATCCGCAGCAGCACAACAGGCTGGAAGAGGCAGTGGGGTGGAAGGAGAAGGCAGGCCACGCCAACCAGGCCCGCGACTGTTCCCCGGAGCAGCCCCTTGCGGCAAGCTCCCTTGCTAAGGGTTAGGTGTTCCGCACTCTGGCGGTTTTTTGAGGAAAGTGCTGACGATAAATGTATTGTAATTTGTAACCTGTGCCGTACCAAGATAAGCAGGGGCGTAAACACCAGCAACCTGACCACCACCAGCATGATTCGCCACATGGCAGCAAAGCACCCTAAAAGGTGGGCCGAACGCCTGGGTCCACGATCTGTGTCTGCAGGTCACACCACTGCCTCCTCTTCCCCTCTGTTACCTGCTGTCCAAGACGCAGGCCCAGATGCCTCCCACCCTGCACCTGGACCGTCGCAAGAACTATCAGCCAGCAAGTCCACTACAGTGTCCCAGCGCAATTTAGAAAGTTGCTCGTTTAGAGCTATGGCCTGTGGGTGGGTGGCAGGGTATTTGCACTTGCGTTCAAATGCCTGGTGTAAGGATATTTGAACGCAAATACCCTGCCACCCACGCACAGGCCATAGCTCTAAACGCGCAACTTTGTAAATTGCTGGCCCTGGAAATGTAAATAGGCTGGTGGACACTGAGGCTTTTCGCAGCCTGATGGCGGCGGCTGTCCCTCGTTACGCAGTTACATAATCCTTGCCCTGACCAACGCAGTTACTGGCAAGGTCCACTTAACAACTGACACATGGACAAGCGCTTGTGGCCAGGGACGCTACATTTCCCTGACGGCACACTGAGTGAATGTTGTGGAGGCTGGGAGCGAGTAGTACCCTGGGATGGCACAGGTGCTACCCACGCCGAGGATTGCGGGCCCTACTTACATCCGGATTTCCACAACCACCTACAGTAGCGACTGCAACCCCTCCTTCTCTTCCTCCACCCCCTCCTCCACTTTTTCCCATGCAGAATTGCCATCTTGCAGCACCAGTCAGACTTCTGTCAGTAGCTGGAAGCAGTGTAGCACAGCAATTGGTTAAGCGCCAACAGGCCGTGCTGAAGCTTATTTCCCTAGGTGACAAACAGCACACCGCCACAGAGCTGTGGCAGGGCATAAGGGAGCAGGCTGAGCTGTGGCTTTCGCCAGTCAACGTACAGCCAGGCATGGTTGTATCTGATAATGGCCTCAACTTGGTGGCGGCTTTGGAGCTGTCCAACCTCACACACATACCATGCCTGGACCATGTCTTCAACTTAGTGGTTCAGCGGTTTCTGAAAACCTACCCCAATTTGCCTCAGCTACTGGTGAAGGTGCGTCGCCTGTGTGCCCATTTCCGCAAGTCACCTACAGCTTCAGCCGGCCTGGCAACGCCGGTGACGGTCAGCTCACCAGCCAGCCCTCAACCATAATTTTTTACACGGCCAGCTCTGCTGCATGTCAACTATAATTTTTTACACGGTCAGCTCTGCTGCATGTGAACCATAATTTTTAACATGTTCAGCTCTGCTGCAAGTCAACCATAATATTTTACACGGTCAGCTCTCCTGCATGTCAACCATAATTTTTTACACGCTCAGCTCTGCTGCATGTCAACCATAATTATTTTTTACACGGTAAGCTCTGCTGCATGTCAACCATAATATTTTACACTCAGCTTGCCAGCTGGACCTCAACCACAATTTTTTACACGGTCAGCTCTGCTACATGTCAACCATAATTTTTTACACGGTCGGCTTTGCTTCATGTCAACCATAATTTTTAACACGTTCAGCTCTGCTCATGTCAACCATAATTTTTTTACACACTCAGCTCTGCTGCATGTCACCCATAATTTTTTACACAGTCAGCTTTGCTGCATGTCAACCATAATTTTTAACACTTTCACCTCTGCTGCATATCAACCATCATTTTTTACACGGTCTGTTCTGCTGCATGTCAACCATAATTTTTAACACGTTTAGCTCTGCTGCATGTATACAAATTTTTTTACACGGTCAGCTTTGCTGCATGTCACCCATAATTTTTTACAGGGTCAGCTCAACAGCAGCACGTCACCCATATTGTTTTTGAGTATCAGCAGCAGGCCATCAATCCAAATTTTTCAAGGGTGTGTCTGATGCACTCCTTTATGTGTAATAAAGGGGGTATTGGAGTGCCTGTTCCTTGTAATTTTTGGCAGCCCTTTCACTTTGTGCATAGGCTTTATGAGTGTCGGAGTCCCACAATGATACCACAATGGGAATGAGGCCCTCCTTTATGTGATATACCGGTTGTATCGGAGTGCCTCATCCGTGTAATTTTTGGCAGCACTTGCGCTTAACGTACAAGTAAATAAATGTTTCCTAACAATATTTCCTGTAAAATCCATGTTCTCTTGGGTTTTGGGGGGTATTTTTGTCATTCCGTAAAAGTGGCATAATACTCGGACATCATCGTTAACAGCAGCGACTTGGTGTCCAAGATGCATCCAGACATTCTCCCCATGCTGTTCCCTAACCATTTCTGTGGTGTTTCCACCATTTTCTGACGTTTCCCTATGGACCAGACACCCTCCCCTCTGCAGAGCAGGGGGTGCCTGGTCTTCTCCCATAGACTTCCATTATACTCGGGTCCTCGGCCGAGCACTCGAGCACCACCTAGTGTTCGGCCAGAGCACCCGAGCATTGGGGTGCTCGATCATCACTAGTCATGAATAATAATTAAATACTCATAATGGCAATGGTCCAGTCTACCATGTAACACAGAAAACCCACGGCGCACGTTTCCCAACCTAGCTGGCAATTTATTCAACATCACGTGACACTCTTGAGGGCACATACCTATGATGATGTTGTTTTTTTGTTTTTTTTTGCACAGACACATTTTTTTTGGCATACAGACAGAATTTTGAATGCATGAATAGAATTGTAGCATAAATCTGGTGCAGAATTTCTAAATTGTAGAACTCACTATTGTACTGTTCTACTGTTATCCCTCTTTTTTTTGAGATATTGACAATAGGGTTTTACCATTCCCCGTATCAAAAGTGTGTATCCCAGCACAGTTTTTGACACTATTAGCACTGATAGGATAGTTTCAGACTTTGTAGGGACACACCTCTAACTGGTAACACCCAGTTGTCACTCTATTCATACATTTTTTATGAGGACATCCTAGATTACAATGGCCTGCATGCCATCTTCGCTGTTGACAATCTATATTATCTCTTGCTTTTTCATAAAAACTGTTTTGACAAAAATACATTTTTTAAAGAGGAATAACAGAAGAATGGCGTAGTGCAGAGTTTGACGAAAGATGCTCTAGAAATGTTATTTCATAGACAATAAGAATATTTACAGACATGTCACTATCCTGCCATAACCCAATACGCTGGTTTTAATCTATTCTCCACTTGCGTCAAATGCACCACAATCAATAAGAAGCACACACTTCTTAACCCTTTCCTGACGTGGTGATTTTCTGTTTTTTTGTACAGACTCTGGCTCATTAGAGCAAGCTGCTTTTCCCGATCTCTGCCGGAGGAAAGCGCCTTCTCATGTGCCGTGGTTACATTTGACCACAGCATCTGAGGAGTTCTATGTCTGCAGTCTGCATTACCATCTTTAACCCCTTTAGGATCTCTGCTGTACATGTACGGTGGAAGTCCGGTCCCTAAACATGGCGCCAGCATGCTTGTGCAGTAGGCGCTATAGCCGCCGGGTTTCTGCTATTTTAAATAGCAGAGACCTGTGGCACATGTATGCAACCAGCCATAAGGCTGATCGCATACATTTTCCCCTTCAGATGCCGTGGTCAAATGTGAGCATCTGAGCAGCCTGGAAGCTGAAGCCGCAGGCTTCTGGTCCGGTAACAGCATTCCTTGGCTGAGATTGGGGAACCTGTTACATTGATGGAATAATCCAAAGCCTCAAGCAGGCTTCGGATTCAATTCCAAGAATATACCAATACAGGCCACTAGGTGGCAGCACCGTATTGTTATATTGCAAATGAAGTGTTCAATGATGGATATATAACCATCAAAGAAATTTGCCAGTTATTGTTACCCAAGGTGACTTAAAAAAAGTAATTAAATAATGTTCCGTAAAATATAAATAAAAATACTTAACCAATAAAAAAAAAATAAACATCACGGGCAAGGTCATGTGTGAAAATTCCAATAAAATTAAAAAATAACAATATTAATGGCATATGGTAAATGGCTTAACGGGAAAAAAAAATAAAAACACCCCACTCGCCATTTTTTGTCACTTCAACTCCCCAATAATTTTTTTTATAAAAAGTGATCAAAAAGTCACACACACTTCAAATTGGTATTGACTAAAAGTACAGATCGTCTCGCAAAAAATTAGCCCTCACATAGTCCTATACACATAACTACAAAAAGGTTATAGGGGTCAGAATATGGCGACATTTATTTTTTTTAAGTTTTAATTTTTTTTCAGTATTAAACGCAAGACAAATTATACAAGCGTGGTATCATTGTAACCATACTGACCTGGAGAATGAAGATAACATTCATGTCAATTTTACCACATAGTGTACGGTGTAAAAAAATAAATTAAGTTAATAAATTAAGTTAATAAATTAATAAAAAAACCTGTCAGAATTGCATTTTTCCCAATTCTACCCCATTTGGAATTTTTTTTCCGCTTCCCACTACATGGCATGTAAATGTAAATGGCGCCATTAGAAAGTACAACTTGTCCCACAAAAAAAAAGCCCTCATAAGGCTATATGAACGGAAAAATAAAAAAGTTAGGACTATCGGAAGGCGGGGAGTGAAAAAGGCAAAAATGGAAAATCTCAGGGTCCTGAAAGGGTTAAAGAACCAACATCCACTGTTAATGTATGATGAATGTCGGGAAGAGGTTGATAACTATGGCACGTCTGTGCAGGTCTGTGCTCCAAAATTGAAATTTACATCAACAAGGATGGTATGAAAAAAACTGAAAACAATAACTGAAAAAAAAAAAACGGATCCTGTATTTTAAAGTAGCTTTGAGCGAATTTCGATTCGGCTGCTTCTGCAAATTTCATAAAGAAATTCGCTTCATGACTAATTACCTTGTCACAAAGTCCATTTCTTTGTAAGTAGGGGGCGCAATTATGGGGAATGATTGCACCGCCCCCATCATTAAACCTCTCAGATACCGTGTTCATCTCTGATCGAGGCATCTGAGAATAACAGTGAGGGCTTTCAGGGGTTAATCCAGTGGGGGGAAAAAAGGAAAATAAAATACCATATCCATTTCAGCACAAAGAGGTCAGTGCTGCCATCTTGATTGAAGACACCACACAAAATCTCGAATTACGATGGCCGATGAGGTGACGTCATACACAACCGCTCATGTGATTTCACTCAGGTTGTTCAATCAAGATGGCAGCAGCGGCCTCTTCACACTCAAATGAATGAGGCGAGTATGATTTTTTTATTTTTTGATAATGTCATTTGCCATTTGATTAGTTACCACAAAGCACAAGGAAATTCGGCTTTTCTGTGAATCAAATTATTTCTGAAATTCAGATAGTCCACTTTGGACACTTCGATTTGCTGAATCCTAATTGTAAGCATCCGTTATGCTGTTATGCACATTTTACATCCTTTTTAGCCATTTAAGACTGAAATCCATTATTTTAGATGGATAAAAAGTCTTAAATGATGCTGTTTTTTCCATCTAAAATAACAGCTCTCAGATGGATTTGGCCAAAATGAATGCAAACTGTGCATAAATTAGCATAATGGATGCTTAAAATACAGAATATGTTTTCTTTTTTGTTGCTGTTGTCGTTTTCAGTTCTTCTGACAAATCAGAAGAATGGAAAATGAAGTGGCGAACTCGGCATTACCCTGATCCGTTTTCTAAGTTTTTCTAAATATGCACATGTACGTTATTAATTAGCAGGGTCAGCACGACATTTCATTATGGCTGGCTTAATAGATTTGATCCTGCTGTCAGGTGCCCAATAATATTTTATGGTTTGTTATATCCTAATAATCACATAAAAATAAAACTCCAATGAATTGTTTTTTTGTCATTTTCTGATTATACATTCTCTTTAAATGTAACAAATCATAATTGTCGTTTGAAAAACCCTTATTCTCTGATGCTCCTCCAATTTAGCTCAATGTTTGTCTGTTCTCCTTAGAACCTCAGCATGAAAAGGCTTTCCACATATGTTGTTGCACCTTGCTTTGCCACAGCAACTGTTTTTTTTTTTTGCACATGAAGATGATACTCCCGAAGTTGTGATGTTTTCACTGATTTTGTGTAATTTAACATTTTTTCCATTCTTTTAGTAATATGGTTACATTTCAATTACAGGATTATCAGAAAGGAGCACATTCAGCTTTGATTTGACAGAAATGAATTTAAATTGACAATTGCAAATAAAATGAAAAGACAGTGCACCTGGAATTCACACTGAAGATTATGTAGGCATATCCAGTGTATAATCCAATTGTAAAACAATGAAGTCATTTAGGTCACATAATCCTTTTTAAACCTGTAATCATATAGCTGCTACTGAAACAAGATTATTTTCCTGTTTTATTTTCATTTGGGCTAATTTAAGTGCTTTAGTATTATGTAAATTAAATACAAGTATTGCATTTTTATGAACTAATTTTGAAAGATTAACTCATAGACTATTAATAAAAATGCAATACACAAGCAGATGTACACTCACATACCTACAATGGTTTAGTACAGACATATGCTAGCAGATTATATCTATATTTCTAAAGGTTTTCCCCAGTTTTAACTTCTTTTTTTTTTCTTAAATATTAAATGTGCAAATTTTCCCAAATTACTTTCAGGTCTGATTACCGTAGTTGAAATTGGTCATCAGATTTGATTCAGACCTACTAAATTTATTCTGAAGCAAAGGTGCCCCAATTGCCCTGAAAAGTCATGTATGATGTCTGTTTTAGAAGGCAGTATCACATCACTGGTAACAGGATTTATATAAATAAAGACTTGTGAATGATGTGATGAAGTGATTGGTGATTGGCAAATTAATGTAAGAAATTGAATTGGCTACCTGTGCCTGCCTAACTAGCACACTGATACTGACTGATTTTCGACCTCAACCACTTTTCCATTTTTCACTGATGTACACTGTCTGCGTTTTCTGCAGATGTCACACGTAACCATTGATATGAATGTGTTTGTATACATATCAGCATTTTTTTACTGACTGAGTCAGTAAAAAAAATCACAAAGACATGCACTACTTTGGTCTGTGATGTGGACCAAATAAGTCCATTGAAGTCCATGGGCCCTTGAAAATCACGGACACAACATGGATAGCATGTTGTGTTTAATTTTCAATGAAGACAGACAGGAGATGCTTAGGAAGTTAATTTTCAGCTGAGCAGCATGTAAGGCGCGTGCATCAACGCCGTGCACACGGTCGCCTGCCCTCCCGGGCTGCGGGTGTTGGTGAGGGGTCACGGGCGAATCTCAGTGCGGTATCCTTGCGCCCACAGTCTTACTGCAGTGAACAAGGTCCGGCACAGGAAGTGGTCATGCGCTAGCTCCTTGAGACCTCTGGTGATGTCACTTCCACCAGGCGTTCACAGGAAGTATGTCAGGCACCACACCCTGCCCTTGAGACCTCTGGTGATGTCACTTCCGCCAGGCATTCACAGGAAGTATGTCAGTAACCACCAATTAGCTCGCTGCTATTTAAACCCTGAGCTTCTGCTGGGCAGGGTCGGTGCCTTGTTGTTCATGTGCGACTGCTATACGGTCCGGTCCATTTGCTATCTGACACTGAATGGTGTATTGTGTGTTCGAGTGCTTTCTTGCACTGGTGTGTGGTTCCACATACCTGCTTCACTGTCTGTCTTTTCGTGTGGTGTGTATCACTCTGAGTGTTTGAAGGCCACGCTTGCGGCCGTGCCGTAGCCCCCTCCTGGAGCACGGGTACACGGTCGGCGTCGCCCGTCTGGAGGTCTGTGTAGCCAAAGTTCTGGCTCCAGTCCTAGCGCAGCACGTGTTGGTGTGAACTATTACTTATTATTTGTGTTTTGCCTTCTGTATTATTTCGCCCTTCGGAAGCCGTCGTTATTGTCCGGCTGCCCAGGGTTGGGTCCAGTGATCCCCAGTGACTCTGCCAAGTGGCAGAGTCACTTAATTATTTTATTTGTGCCTCAGTGGCCTAACACAGCATCCGTTTCTTAAGACAGACACACAGAGGGTAAAAACGAACACATTGACCAAACACAGATCCTTCATAGATGAAACATGGACTTTTTTTTTTCACTGACACAAATCGAATCATTACACCTGATCTCTAAGTAGGCTTCCCTACTGGTTTGGCTCACAATAAGGGCAAAATTGTGGAATAGGTGCGGGCCCGTTCACCTCTATGGCCAGCTCAAGATCTTGCCGAGCCGTGGCTCCGCAAAAAAATATAGAACATGTACTATACTTTATAGTATAGCCATTTTCAATGGGGCGCCCGACCGTGTGTTCCGCACATTGCGGAACACACGCCGAGCGGAACCCGCAATACTGTGGTCGTGTGAATGGGCCCTAACTGATGGAAATAACTGACCAAATAACTAAAGTGTGAACTCAGCCTGTATAAAGCTGTCCATACACATTCAATAGCGTTGGCTGTACAATAGTGCAGCTAACAGCTATCCCGCCGATTTCCTACCTGGCTTCCCCATACACGTACACATTCAGCGTGGCCGATGATGTCTGTGTATACTATGGGGAGAGTGGGTAAAGCTGCTGCTAGATGGTTCTGGCAGTGACGTATCTCCCTGGAGAAGTCAAGGATCTATCAAAAATATTCCTTGTCTCCCCCAACATTCATCTGTCCGGATAGAGTTGGAAGCTACCCATATACAGTACAGACCAAAAGTTTGGACACACCTTCTCATTCAAAGAGTTTTCTGTATTTTCATGACTATGAAAATTGTAAATTCACACTGAAGGCATCAAAACTATGAATTAACACATGTGGAATTATATACTTAACAAAAAAGTGTGAAACAACTGAAAATATGTCTTATATTCTAGGTTCTTCAAAGTAGCCACCTTTTGTTTTGATTACTGCTTTGCACACTCTTGGCATTCTCTTGATGAGCTTCAAGAGTTAGTCACCTGAAATGGTTTTCACTTCACAGTTGGGCCCTGTCAGATTTAATAAGTGGGATTTCTTGCCTTATAAATGGGGTTGGGACCATGAGTTGTGTTGGGCAGAAGTCAGGTGGATACACAGCTGATAGTCCTACTGAATAGACTGTTAGAATTTGTATTATGGCAAGAAAAAAGCAACTAAGTAAAGAAAAACGAGTGGCCATCATTACTTTAAGAAATGAAGGTCAGTCAGTCCGAAAAATTGGGAAAACTTTGAAAGTGTCCCCAAGTGCAGTCGCAAAAACCATTAAGCGCTACAAAGAAACTAGCTCACATGAGGACCGCCCCAGGAAAGGAAGACCAAGAGTCACCTCTGCTGCGGAGGATAAGTTCATCCGAGTCACCAGCCTCAGAAATCGTAGGTTGACAGCAGCTCAGATTAGAGACCAGGTCAATGCCACACAGAGTTCTAGCAGCAGACACATCTCTACAACAACTGTTAAGAGGAGACTGTGTGCAGCAGGCCTTCATGGTAAAATAGCTGCTAGGAAACCACTGCTAAGGACAGGCAACAAGCAGAAGAGACTTGTTTGGGCTAAAGAACACAAGGAATGGACATTAGACCAGTAGAAATCTGTGCTTTGGTCTGATGAGTCCAAATTTGAGATCTTTGGTTCCAACCACAGTGTCTTTGTGCAACGCAGAAAAGGTGAAAGGATGGACTCTACATGCCTGGTTCCCACCGAGAAGCATGGAGGAGGAGGTGTGATGGTGTGGGGGTGCTTTGCTGGTGACACTGTTGGGAATTTATTCAAAATTGAAGGCATACTGAATCAGCATGGCTACCACAGCATCTTGCAGCGACATGTTATTCCATCCAGTTTGCGTTTAGTTGGACCATCATTTATTTATCAACAGGACAATGACTCCAAACACACCTCCAGGCTGTGTAAGGGCTATTTGACCAAGAAGGAGAGTGATGGGGTGCTACGCCAGATGACCTGGCCTCCACAGTCACCAGACCTGAACCCAATCGAGATGGTTTGGGGTGAGCTGGACCGCAGAGAGAAGGCAAAAGGGCTAACAAGTGCTAAGCATCTCTGGGAACTCCTTCAAGACTGTTGGAATACCATTTCAGGTGACTACCTCTTGAAGCTCATCAAGAGAATGCCAAGAGTGTACAAAGCAGTAATCAAAGCAAAAGGTGGCTACTTTGAAGAACCTAGAATATAAGACATATTTTCAGTTGTTTCACACTTTTTTTGTTAAGTATATAATTCCACATGAGTTAATTCATAGTTTTTATGCCTTCAGTGTGAATCTACAATTTTCATAGTCATGAAAATACAGAAAACTCTTTGAATGAGAAGGTGTGTCTAAACTTTTGGTCTGTACTGTACATTAGTGTGTTGGCTGAACCCTTCGTTCTCTACTAGAGATGAGCGAGCATACTCGTCCGAGCTTGATATTCGTTCGAGTATTAGGGTACTCGTAAGTGCTCGCTACTTGGATGAGTATCTCGCCATGCTCGAGGAAATGGCATCTCCCGCCTTTTGAATTTTTGGCGGCTATAAACTCAGCCAATCACAAGCCAGGAGACTCTGCGGTACACCCAGCATCATGTGAAGCCCTTACATGTCAATAGCAGGGGTTGGCTGGCCTGATCAGGTGAACCTGGAATATACTAGTGACTGCCCGCGGTGCTCGGCTCAGTCGCTACCTGGATGCCGTTAGGTACAGATCTGCAGTGATACAGGGAGAGTGTTAGGGTGTTCTACTAGATTTGTGTTAGGCAGGAGTGATTCTAAAAGAACCCAACAGCCCTTGTTAGGGCTACAAGACCATTTTTTTTTACCTGCTTGCGGCTGGGCTTGCTGGCACTAGTAGTGCAGCTACCGCCTTATTTGCAGCATTTTGCAGGGAGACTGGAAAAAGTTTATTTTTTGGCTCTCAGTGACACACATCCATTTCAAACAGCTAAGTGGGACAATTTTTTTGTGTTTCATTGAAATAGGCACAGTCTGCAGAAGATTTTTTTCTGTCTAACTGATAGATAGTGGAAGTCACAGTACAAAATCCTTTTGTTTGCTCTCAGTGATACAAATCCATTTCATATAGCTGTGTGGAACCATTCTGTGTGTCACAGTTCAGCTGGCCAGTCACCACAAACCACAATCCGTATTTTCTGTCCAGGTGACCCATACTGTACGTCACGTAATAAAATACGGTCTTTTGCTCTGACTTATACAGCTACATTAGAAAAATCTCTGTGCGACATTTGTCTGGGTTGCACTTAAGCAGACCAAGTCTGTCTAATCTAATAGCTTCAGTGTAATTGCTCCATTCTGCACGGTACGTAATAAAATACGTAATTTTGCTCTAACTTATCCACCTATATATTAACTTGTTCAGATTGAACAAGTTTGTGGGTTTCAGTACAGCAGGCCCATTTTTCTTTTTTTTTTTTGCTATATATAATACACTTATATACAGAAAATGTTGAACCCCAGGGCTAAGGGTCGAGGACGAGGGGGCGTGGGCATTCAATTACTGCAGGGGGCAGAGGCCATGGTCCTGGGCAGGGTGAGACAGTACCTGCTGATGAGGGAGCAGGGGAACGCCGCAGAGCTACACTCCCTAGCTTCATGTCTCAACTTACAGAGACACGTGGTAGAGCACTGTTGTGGTTTCAGGTGAACAGGTGATGTTGTGGATTGCGGACAATGCTTCAAGTAATTTGTCCACCAGTCAGTCTTCCACGCAGTCCACCCACGTTACCCAAGGGAGCACTCCTCTGGCTCCTCCACCTCAACCTCCTTCCCCCCAGTCTACCCCGTCCCAGGAAAATTTGGGATACGATCCGGCATACTCTGAGGAACTGTTTTCTGGACCCTTCCCAGAGTCACAAACTACTTCTCAGGTTGCTGCTGACCTCTCCCAATGCCCAAGTTTTCCAACTGTCGCAGTCTGTGGGTGATGATGATGACAATGTTGACTTAGTGGAAGAAGTGTGTAAAGAGGTGTCGGACGATGAGGAGACACGGTTGTCAGACAGTGGTGAAGTAGTTGTCAGGGCAGGAAGTCCGAGGGGGGAGCAGACTGAGGAATCGGAGGATGACGAGGTGACTGACCCAAGCTGGGTTGATAAGCTGAGTGAAGACAGTGCTTCTGAGATGGAGGCGAGTGCTGCACCAGAACAGGTTGGAAGAGGCAGTGGTGTGGCCAGAGGGAGAAGCAGGACCAGAGCTGGTGCATCAGCAGCAACTGTTTCACGTAGTGAAGCTCCCCTGGTGAGGCCTAGATGTTCGCAAGTCTGGAGGTTCTTTAAAGAAAGTGAGGATGACCGACGGACTGTGATGTGCAACCTGTGCCACACCAGGATCAGCAGGGGTGCCACCACTACTAGCCTAACCACCACCAGCATGTGCAGGCATATGAGTGCTAAACACCCCACTCAATGGAACCAAGGCCGTTCACCTCCTGCAAGTCACACCACTGCTCCTTCCCCTGTGTCACTCGCTGCCTCTGCTAATCAACCCCCTGCCCGGGACCCCGGCAAGAGCGCCTCCCGCCGGAAAACCACACCTTCACCTACACGATCCTCCACAGCGTCCACCAATGTGTCCCCGCGCAGCGTTCAGCTGTCTTTACAGCAGATGCTGGAGCGCAAGAGGAAATACAGTTCCACCCACCCACATGCCCAAGCCCTCAACGTCCACATCTCCAAATTGCTGAGCCTGGAGATGCTGCCCTATAGGCTGGTAGAGACCGAGGCCTTTTTGCAACCTCATGGCGGTGGCTGCCCCTCGGTATTCGGTCCCCAGCCGCCACTATTTTTCCCGATGTGCCGTCCCATCCCTACACTAGCACGTGTCACAGAACATCACCCGTGTCCTGACTAACGCTGTTTCTGAGAAGGTCCACCTAACCACGGACACGTGGACAAGTGCTGCCGGGCAGGGACACTATATATTACTGACGGCACACTGGGTTAACTTGGTGGAGGCTGGGACCGAGTCTGACCCTGGGGCTGCTCATGTACTGCCCACACAGAGGATTGCGGGGCCTACCTCGGTCACGGTCTCTCAGACGTACTACGCCTCCTCCTCCGACCCCTCCTCCTCCTCCACCTCCTCCTCCGAATTACCATCCGTGGGCATGGCGCCTTCAGTCAGTAGCTCTAGGCGCAGCAGCAGTGCCGTGGCTAAGCGCCAGCAGGCGGTGCTCAAACTGCTGAGCTTAGGTGACAAAAGGCACACCGCCCAGGAACTATTACAGGGCATCACGGTGCAGACCGATCTGTGGCTGGCACCGCTGAACCTCAAGCCAGGCATGGTTGTGTGTGACAACGGGCGTAACCTGGTGGCGGCTCTGCAACTCGGCAGACTCACACATGTGCCATGCCTGGTCCACGTGTTCAATCTCATAGTTCAGCGGTTCCTCAAGACATACCCCAATCTGTCTGATTTGCTCACCTAGGTGCGCCGCATCTGTGCGCTTTTCCGCAAGTTGACCACAGATGCTGACACTCTCAGGGCAGCGCAGCGCCGCCTACAGCTGCCCACTCACCAACTGTTGTGCGATGTGCCTACAAGATGGAATTCGACATTAAACATGTTATCCAGAGTTTACCAGCAGCGCAGAGCGATTGTAGACTGCCAGATGTCAACTTCCACCAGAACTGGTAGTCAGGTCAGTCAGCTTCCTCAAGTCTACAATGAGGAGTGGACGTGGATGTCTGATATCTGCCAGGTGTTGACCGACTTTGAGGAGTCAACACAGATGGTCAGCGGCGATGCCGCCATTATCAGCCACACCATCCCGCTGCTTTGCCTGTTGAAAAAATTCACTGCTCAGCATGAAGTCAGAAGCTTTGCGCTTGTCACAGGAGACGGTGGAGGAAGATATGTCGCTTGATAGCCAGAGCACCCTCCGGTCTGTTTCTCAGCGCGTATCGGAGGAGGGGGATGAGGATGAGGAGGAGAATGTCGGCTAGACAGAAGAGGGTACCAGTGCTCAGTCCTTCTTAACTGTTGAGCGTGTATGGGCTGAAAAGGAGGACTTGGAGGAGGAGGAGGAGAAGGAAATGGAGAGTCAGGCCAGTGAGAGGGAATTATTGCGTGTTGGGACTCTGGCGCACATGGCAGACTTCATGTTAGGCTGCCTATCCCGTGACCCTCGCGTTAGAAGAATTTTTTCAAACACCAATTACTGGATGTTCACTCTCCTGGACCCACGGTACAAGCAGAACCTTTCCACTCTCATCCCTGTAGAGGAGAGGAGTATGAGAGTGAATCAATATCAACAGGCCCTGGTGCACAAACTAAAACAATCCTTCCCATCTGACACCGCTAGCGGCAGAGGGTGTGCTTCTGTTGGCCAAGTAGCGAGAGAGTAGGCGAGCAGGCAGCTTGTCCAGCACTGGCAGGGGAACGCTCTCCAAGGCCTTTGCCAGTTTTATGTCACCCCAGCAAGACACTGTCACCTGTCCCCAGTCTAGGCAGAGTAGGGGTGAGCTTTACAGAAAGATGGTGAGGGAGTACCTAGCTGACCATACCAAAGTCCGGACCATTCCGAACGCAGCTAAAGATTAACATTACTTATGTATCCGATTCCTCTTCTCTACTCCTCCTACTCCTCCTCCTCCTTGTCGTCTTTGCCTAACGCTGACCCAAACCGCAATTTTTTAGAGGGCCAACTGGCACTCTTTTATGACAATTTTTCCGGAGGGCCCCCTACAGGCCCTCTCTCCAAACAATTTTTCCGGAGGGCAACCTACAGGCCCTCTCTCTAAACAATTTTTCCGGAGGGCCACCTACAGACCCTCTCTCCAAACAATTTTTCCGCAGTGTCAACTACAGACACTGTAAAACAATGTTTCAGGAGCGTCAAACAGACAGTCCAAAAAATTTTTCAGGAGGCGCAAATACCGACATTTGAAAAAAATTTTTTGCTGAGGGTCGACTTTATGTACTCCGAAAAGAAAACATTTTTTGGAGGCTCAACAAAAGCCATTTTTACTGCATTCTCAGTCTGACAAAGTCATTGGTGGTGTAACCGCATGCTGTGTCAGGTTAAATTTTTGGGTGCTTCACCAGCTACCGCATACTAACTCAGTCACTCTGTTGTCACCGCCGCCATACAGGGCCACGAAAAATGTTTATGTGGTTCGCCTGCTCCCGCAGTGTCACTCGCTCACTCTGTTGTCACCACCATAGTGGTTTGCACTATAGCAGCCCAAGTCTGCACATTCCACTTTTTCTCTCCAAGTGATCGATACTACACGTCACATTAGAAAATACGTTCTTTTGCTCTCAGTGATACAAATCCATTTCATACAGCTCAGTGGAACAATTCTGTGAGTTACAGTCCAGCACCTCAGTCTGCACAGACCACAATCCGTTGTTTCTGTGTAATTGATCTATACTGCACGTCACGTAAAAAAATACGTTTTTTTGCTCTCAGTGATACAAATCCATTTCATAAAATCCTTTCTTTCGCTTTAACTGATCTATACTAAAGGTCACTTTTAAAAATACGTCTTTTTCCTCTCTATCTCTCCAAACTATTTTTCCGGATAGGTGACATATACGGTATTAAACTGAGAAGAATACATACAACACATGCCCCACTTGATCAATTTCATAGTTGACAACCGTACCTAAATTGACAGCCACAGCCATACAGGGCCACACTAAATTTTTCCTGTGCTCTACCTGCTACCGTCATGTAGCTCGGTCAATGTGTAGTCACAGCCATACAGGGCGACGCTAAATTTTTTATGTGCTCTACCTGCTACCATCGTGTAGCTCGGTCACTCTGACCGAGTCTGACCCTGGGGCCACTCATGTACTGCCCACTTGGAGGATTGTGGGGCCTACCTCGGTCACGGTTTCTCAGACTTACTATGCCTCTTCCTCCAACCCCTCCTCCTCCTCCTTCGAATTACCATCCGTGCTTCACCTCCTGCTACCTCAGTCTAACTTGGTCACTCTGTTGTCACCGCCATGCTGCGTCAGGCTAAATTTTTGGGTGGCTCACCTGCTACCTCATCTAACTTGGTCACTTGTTGGTGTCACCGCCATGCTGTGTCAGGCTTATGTCTGCATCGTGTGGCTGGGGATAGGAGAGCAGTGCCAGCATGGGCATGGGTGATGGACCTTCGTTGCACCTAGTTGGGTGCTTCCCTAACATGCGATGGGCATGTGCCTCGCCTTTCTTGGTCTGGATGAGCACAATTGCCATGAGGGTAAAAACCAGGCTGTTGCAGGAGAATTTGGGGTAATGGTGGGATTAGGCAGCCTCAGAGGCATCCATGCATGCTGCCCCTGCTGTTTCCTGTCCATTTCCATCATTTTCTGAGGTTTCCAGGTTTTCACCCAGCCTTCCCTAGGCAGAGCCTTGGTCCCCTGCAAAAAATGCTCAAGTCTCCCATTGACTTCAATAGGGTTTGTTACTCGAAATGAGCACCCGAGCATCCGGAAAAGTTTGTCTCGAATAACGAGCACCCGAGCATTTTAGTGCTCGCTCATCTCTATTCTCTACAGATTTGACCTAGAAAAGTATAATGTGTATGGCCAGCTTAACTTCTATTTCTCTATAAAATCTATTGATTGTAAGTATAACTGTTGTCCTCACTATGAAACACACCCACTATCACTAATTCACTACATATCTGCATTTTGTGTTTTACTATCCGTCATTCTCTGTCTGATGTTCTCTATCTCTCTCTCCTATATGTATCTCTTCAAAGCAGCAACATGTCCTGGTTTGGATTTCTTAAATTTGCTTTGACTCATTTACTGAATAATCAGTGACTCACACCAATAGTTTCTGCCTGCTCTACATTATGGGGTAGCCTGCTGGGCCACTGCTTAAGGTCATGTAACTTCTCTGTCCACTAACCGGTAACATAATTGCTGCCATTTTGAGCAATTTGTGAGGGAGAAATTCCAAAAGTTTCAGTTTAGCTGAATTCATAACAATTTGAATTGCAGCCTCCTCACAGCATATCAAGCACTGCAGTGTAAATTGTATAAATTGTATAGCGACTGTGCTTGTTATTGTAGACCAGGACCATTACTTGGCTGCTGCCTCTTTAAACAACTGATAAGTGGGGGTGCCGAGTGTTGGACCCCCACTGATCAGATATTGCTGACTTTGTTGTAGATCGCCAATATTTTGGGGAGAAAGAGAGAGAAAATTATTAAATTATTAAAGATTTTTTTTTTTTTTTTAAGTGAGAAGGTCATAGAAAACCTTGAGTGTCATAAACAAATTTTAAGGGCAATCGGAGCACTTTTGAATCAGATAGAATTGATTCGGACCTGAATCGAATAAGTCAACCAATTCAGCCAAATCAAACCCAAATCAGATAACAAATCAGATCAGTTTGAACGCTTTGCTAATCTCTTTTGATGACCTATCCTCATCAATATTCTACTCACAGAAACCCCTTTAAAATGGGTCCCTGTTCAGCAGCAAAGATTGACCATATCGCATATATACTTCTGCTCTTTCATTTTAGCAAAGCTAATTTTTTTCATGTTGTGCCAGCCAAAAAGACTGAACTAAACAATAGAAGAACAACTCATTTAGCGCCATGATGCCCAAAGTTCCTGAAATTTTATCTCAATATTGGTTCAGGTAGGTTTGATTCTGTACTCCATTGCTTTGCATTCCATTGATGTTATTCATAAGGAAGTCCTTCAGATGCTTTATATATCATGCATATAGATTGCTGGGCAGTCCCTGTTGGCCAGTGAGAATAATGTGACATAATGTGATATGTGATTAAATAAAGTATCTCAAAAAGTGCTAGTTGATCGTATTGATTGTGCAGAGCTCAAACTTCTAAACTCCAAAATGTTTTCATTTGTTTCTCCTTGTTTTTCCGTTTTCAATTTAAGATTGGCGGAATTAAACAAAATAGCCCAATAGCAGATGCTGTATTCCTTTTGGAAGCTCTCTCCTTATCCACCATACATATTCAATGTCATTTCTTATAAGAAAATGACTACTTCCCCACAGTACTATAGTTAAGTGTATGATGACTTAAACAGCGTAGATGGAAAAACAAACTACTCCAGTTTAGAAAAGTGTGCTGGGGGGGGGGGATCGGCTGGGGATGACCCAGCTGTCGTTGTCCATTTTGGTACCAATGACAAAATAAATGGTAGGTGGATGGTCCTAAAGGATAATTTTAAAGAACTAGGCTCCAAACTGAAGGGAAGGACCGCCAAGGTAGTGTTCTCTGGAATACGGTGTATAATGTAAGTGATGCTGAATCTGAATATGTAAGTTTTATCGTCATTCTCACTTCCTTTTCGACGCTGTGCTCCCACAAACCAGCAGTAAAATGCATTGAGAGGACTCGTCTTTGAGTCCTCTCCATTATGTGAGTGAGCACTGGAGTCCACTGAGTGCATTTTACTGTAGGTTTGTGGGAGCACAACATCAGAATGGAAGTGAGTATAATTATATTCCAACTTAACTGTAAAAAACAAACTCAGGTCGGTAAAAACACTTAATTTTAAAAAGGCAAATTTCCCAGGATTGAGCGCTGCACTTCAGGACATAGACTGGGAGCAACTATTGTCACATAATGACACTAATGCTACATGGGAGTGCTTTAAATTTACTTTGGCTAAGTATATTGTTTAATACGTTCCTAGAGCTAACAAGTACAAGCAAATAAAATTAAACCCCACATGGCTTACTAAGAGTGTAAAAAGTGCAATAAATGACAAAAAGAGGGCATTTAAGAAATACAAATCGGAGGGGAGAGCTGTAGCCTTGAAAAAGTATAAAGAACTAAATAAATTATGTAAGGGGGTAATAAAATCAGCAAAAATACAAAATAAAATACAGGTGGCCAAAGAAAGTAAGAACAACCCCAAAACATTCTTCAAATACATAAATACAATAAAACCAAGCTCAGAACATGTAGGGTCCCTAAATGATGGTGTTGATCACTGGGGATCGAGAAAAGGCAGAGCTCCTAAATGGGTTTTTTAGCTCTGTATATACAAAAGAAGAGAGGGCATCTCATGAGGGTAGTACCACTGGTGGAAATACCTCAAATAACATACTTACCTGGCTGACTGTAGATATGGTCCTTAATATGCTAAAAAAATTAAAGGTGAACAAGGCCCCAGGTCCAGATGGATTACACCCTAGAGTTCTAAAGGAGCTCAGTTCAGTTATTGCTTTGCCTCTGTTCATAATATTTACAGATTCTTTAATTACAGGCATTGTACCAAGAGACTGGTGCAAGGCGAATGTGGTGCCCATTTTTAAAAAGGGTGCTTGGTCTTTACCAGGAAATTATAGACCAGATTAATAACATTCATAGTGGGAAAAATGTTTGAGGGTCCTCTACGGGACTACATACTGTACAGGATTATGTAACTGTCAATATAATAAGTGATAGCCAACATGGTTTTACTAAGAAAAGAGACTGTCAAACTAACCTGATTTATTTTTATGAGGAGATGAGTAGAAGCCTGGACAGAGGAAAGGCTGTCGATATTGTATTTTCAGACTTTGCAAAGGCATATGATACTGTCCCTCATGGACGACTAATGGGTAAATTGAGGTCTAGTTTAGAAAATATAATATGTAAGTTGTGGTCAATGATTCCTACTCTGAATGGTCCCCGGTTATAAGTGGTTTTCCCCAAGGTTCTGTGCTGGGTCTGCTATTATTTAACGTATTCATTAATGATATAGAGGATGGGATTAATAGTGGTGTCTCTATTTTAGCAGATGACACCAAACTTTGCAGCACAGTCCAGTCTATGGAAGATGTTAATAAGTTACAAGCTGACTTGGACAAACTTACTGTTTGGGCCTCCACTTGCCAAATGAGGTTCAATATAGATAAATGTAAAGTTATGCACTTGGGGGCGAATAATCTGCATGCAGCATATGTCTTAGGGGGAGTAAAACTGGGAGAGTTACTTGTTGAGAAGGATCTGTGTGTATTAGTAGATCATAGACTAAATAAAAGCATGCAATGCCAGTCATCTGCCTCTAAGGCCAACAGAATTTTGTTTTGTATTAAAAGAGGTATGGACTCGCGGGACAGGGATGTAATATTGCCACTATACAAAGCGTTGGTGCGGCCTCTACTGGAATACGCAGTTCAGTTCTGGGCACCAGTCCATAAAAAGGATGCCTTGAAGTTAAAAAAAAGTACAGAGGAGAGCCACTAAACTCAAAGGGCCTGGAAGATTGTAGTTATGAGCAAAGATTAAATGAACTGAATTTGTTTAGCCTTGAAAAAAGACATCTGAAGGGGGTCATGATTAACCTGTACAAATATATAAACGGACCATACACAAAATATCAAGGGAAGCTATTCTGTATTAAACCCCTTCAAAAAAAACAAGAGGCCACTCCCTACGATTGGAGAAAAAAAAAGATTCAGTCATAAGAGGCGACAAGCATTCTTTACAGTAAGGTCTGTGAATCTCTGGAATAGCCTGCCACATGAGCTGGTCACAGCAAATACAGTAGATGGCTTCAAAAAGGGTTTAGATGACTTTTTAATTCAAAATAAAATTGAGGCTTATGACAATGTATAGAAATCTTGTTCTACTCACCCTTTCCCTTGGCCCAACCCCTTTTTAAAAGGAAGATGGATATTGATCCAGGGATCCATACAGCAGTATTACAGGTTGGACTTGATGGACTTTTGTCTTTTTCCAACCTTAACAACTATGTAACTATGTAACTATATGTGTTATAAGAAGTGCACACTGGTCAAGTTACACCTCTGGCTGGAGGGAAGGGGTTAGGTCAGGAATTTGGCATGGGGGGTGTCTTTCTTTTTTGCTTCAGGCAGCATGAAGGCTATGTGCTTCCCTGCCCCTGGTCACAAAGCACTGAGGGAAGGGGGCCCAAACTGAACTCTTGCACCAGGGCCCATGAGCCATAAGCTACGCCCCTGAGTATGTTAATTAGTTTCATTCCAGATATATCACTGTGAGAAAGTCACAAAAAAGTTGCACATTCATTCCGGTAAGGGGATGGAATAGAAAAACCAGAGCAGCATTTCTAAACAAAAGTGTTAAGTTTAAAAGGAACTGTGTTAACAGAAAACATCTGTTAAATTGCATTTTTATGATGAACATATTTTTAAATAATTTTTTATGTTATTTTTCATTTTCCATGTCAATATCTATGTTTCAACAAACCCATAAAATCCTGCAGTTTTCGCAGTTATCTGCTTATCTATACACAGAGGTGATATCATTACAGGCAGAATTAGATTGACAGATAAGACTGGATCTACCATTTACCACCATTTAAAAAAATCTATAGTAAGAAAATAAAAGTAGATGATCTAGATTTAACTGGCAGATATCGTACAATTTTTGTGATACAGTTCCTTTAAAGATGAGCCAAATTAAACATCTAATTAGTGACATTTAATACATGTCATCAAAGGAACAAGTGAACCTTGAATTTCACCCACACCTATGTCTGCCTGCTTGCATGAGCGCCCTAAGGGGTGGATTACAACTGGTTGACGGTCCCTGCTTATTTACTGGGGCTTTTCTTCGTTCCACTTCACAATTGTGACCCACTTGTTGTTGATTCTTCACCAAAAATTTAAAATGTTATATTTTTTTGTTTGAAGCCTTAAATGTGGCAAAAGGTTGAAAAGTTCCAGGGGGCCGAATACTTTTGCAAGGCACTGTATGTGGAGAATTTCGTCTGCAGGCACTGGTAGTTACAATACGTTTAGTAAAGAGTACTCTAATGCAGGCTCAAGACATTCAGAAAATGTAATTAAAATCCATGACTTTATTGGTAGAAAATATACATACAAAAAATCCAAACATGGACCCCCATTCCCGGTCTACGCTTTTTGGCTAGTAAGTCTTATTCATGACCAGCCAAAAAAATGGTGTTTATATCCATTAGGGATGAGCGAACTTTTGAAAAGTTTGGTTCGCTTCGGCGAACTTTCTTGAATTTCGGATTCGTACGAACCGAACCTAAAACGAACCTTGCTATAATGGCTGAATAATTGCTTCTACAATAATGGGAATCAGATAGGGTACAGTTTCGTTTACTTGCAGTTGCTATTACAATGAAAAAAGTGGAAAAAATCCAAGTGACTTCAACAATGGCGACGCAAAATATACGCATATTTGAGAATTTACACTAATGCGTACGCTAATGCGAACATTCCCGCACAAATAACGAACATACAGTGTAATGTTGTCAAATGTGCGCTACTTAACTGAATATGTACGCATTAGCGTACTCCTACACTGCGTCTGCGAACATTCCTACTCAAGTAACGAACATACAGTGTAGCGTTGTCAATTGTACGCTACCTAACTGAATATGTACGCATTAGCGTACGCATACACTGCGTCTGCGAACATTCCTACTCAAGTAATGAACATACAGTGTAGCGTTGTCAATTGTGCGCTACTTAACTGAATTTGTACGCATTAGCGTACATTCTCAATAAATATGCGTATATTTTGTGTCGCCGTTATTTTAACCAGATTCGTTACGAACTTTCTCAAAATTCGGTTCGGTGACGAACCGAACTTTTGGGAAAGTTCGTAACGAATCTGGTTCGTTACGGTTCGGTTCGCTCATCCATAATATCCATTTTTGAATTACTCCCATATTTGTATATAAACTTCAGTAGCTCATAAGAAAAAAAAAAACAGAAGTCCTAAACCGCATCTATGATCATAAATATAATCAAATCTATAATAATTTTCTTGAATCAAAGGGATTTAGAAGGTCATTCTGAGCAATTTATCTTTTCAGTATGCTACCTAACAGGTCCAACAACTAAGAAAATGCTATAGGTGACATTTACCTGCCATTCAAATGAGAATGTAAGGTTTGCACTGTTCTTTATTTGCATTATTCTTTACGCATGCTAAGAGAGCTCAAAATATGGAACATATGAAATGAGATCACAGGATGTTGTGGAATTATGGAAATCACAGATCAACAGAGATATTATTAATATGCAAATGAAAAAACTGAAGCAAAATATTTAAAACATCTTGATTTATTCATTATCGAGTATGAGATAATGAATAAATCACAGGAATACATGCACTTACACACCTTGGCATACTAAGGTTAATAATGGTTGTCTAAGGAATGTTCGCCACACTGAATGCACTTGGGCATGCAAATCTTCAAGATCACCTACTGGTAGCTCCCTTTAGAATTGCTGACCAATGAAATCTCAGATGTGTTCAATGGGAGACAAGTCCAGAGATACTGCAGGCAATGTAGCATGTTTAGGTGACGTAGGCTGCTCACAGTGGCACTAGCAATATTCAGCCTTATTTTGTCCTTTTGAAAAATGTTACGTTGTTAGTGTACTTGAAATTAAGACTAGAGGAGTCTAGATACCAAAATTATTTTTCCCCACTCCATAATCCCAGGAGTAGGACCTGTGGGATGTTCCCTTGTTAAGGCCTAATTATAGAATTTCCCACATGGTCTATAGACTAGTATCAGGCTATCATTTCTTCTGAGAAAAAAAAAGACTCATTGCTAAAGAGGATAGACCTAGAGCATTGACCTCCATTCCAGCCTCCATAGCCATCTTGCTGCACATAATAATAGCCTTTGAGAGCGAAGGCTTGAGGTCAGTGGAACACCTATAGCTGGGCTCATAGCCCAATATCATGCAAACGCCTTTTGATGGTTTCTGTACAGTCATGGCCAAAAGTTTTGAGAATGATACAAATATTAATTTTTACAAAGTCTACTGCTTCAGTTTTTATAATGGCAATTTGCATATACTCCAGAATGTTATAAAGAGTGATCAGCTTAACAGCAATTACTTGCAAAGTCAATATTTGCCTAGAAAATGAACTTTATCCCCCAAAACACATTTCAACATCATTGCAGCCCTGCCTTAAAAGGACCAACTATCATTGTTTCAGTGATTGCTCCATTAACACAGGTGTGGGTGTTGATGAGGACAGGGCTTGAGATCAATCTGTCATGATTAAGTAAGAATGACACCACTGGACACTTTAAAAGGAGGCTGGTGCTTGGCATCATTGTTTCTCTTCTGTTAACCATGGTTATCTCTAAAGAAACACGTGCAGTCATCATTGCACTGCACAAAAATGGCCTAACAGGGAAGAGTATCGCAGCTAGAAAGATTGCACCTCAGTCAACAATCTATCGCATCATCAAGAACTTCAAGGAGAGAGGTTCCATTGTTGCCAAAAAGGCTCCAGGGCGCCCAAGAAAGACCAGCAAGCGCCAGGACATCTCTTAAAAGTGTTTCAGCTGCGGGATCGGGCTACCAGCAGTGCAGAGCTTGCTCAGGAATGGCATCAGGCAGGTGTGAGTGCATCTGCACGCACTGTGAGGCAGAGACTCTTGGAGCAAGGCCTGGTCTCAAGGAGGGCAGCAAAGAAGCCACTTCTCTCCAAAAAAAACATCAGGGACAGACTGATATTCTGCAAAAGGTACAGGGAGTGGACTGCTGAGGACTGGGGTAAAGTCATTTTCTTTGATGAATCCCCTTTTCGATTGTTTGGGACATCTGGAAAACAGCTTATTCGGAGAAGACAAGGTGAGCGCTACCACCAGTCTTGTCTCATGCCAACTGTAAAGCATCCTGAAACCATTCATGTGTGGGGTTGCTTCTCAGCCAAGGGAATCATCTCTTTCACAGTCTTGCCTAAAATCACAGCCATGAATAAAGAATGGTACAAGAATGTCCTCCGAGAGCAACTTCTCCCAACCGTCCAAGAGCAGTTTGGCGATCAACAATGCCTTTTCCAGCATGATGGAGCACCTTGCCATAAAGCAAAGGTGATAACTAAATGGCTCAGGGAACAAAACATAGAGATTTTGGGTCCATGGCCTGGAAACTCCCCAGATCTTAATCCCATTGAGAACTTGTGGTCAATCATCAAGAGACGGGTGGACAAACAAAAACCTACAAATTCTGACAAAATGCAAGCATTGATTGTGCAAGAATGGACTGCTATCAGTCAGGATTTGGTCCAGAAGTTGATTGAGAGCATGGCAGGGAGAATTGCAGAGGTCCTGAAGAAGAAGGGTCAACACTGCAAATATTGACTTGCTGCATTAACTCATTCTAACTGTCAATATAAGCTTTTGTTACTCATAATATGATTGCAATTATATTTCTGTATGTGATAAAAACATCTGACAAATAGAGATGAGCGAGTAGTGTTCGATCGAGCCGGTATTCGATCGAATACTACGCTATTCGGCATACTCGATTTCAATCGAGTATAACGGCGATGGCGCACTTAGAATTCGTTTCCCCTCCCACCTTCCCTGGCGCTCTTTTTCCACCAATCACCATGCAGGGGGGGTATGACAGGCACGCTGAGCACGCTGGCAGCGCGAAAACGGCGTCTACATGCATTGGCTGGAAAAACCATGTGACCTCGAATATTAAAAACTCAGCTCTTCCTGCTCGTACGCATATGCTGCGTGAACTTAGTCAGGGACAGAGGCTGGAGAAGGGAGAGACAGGTTTTAGCTGTTGGACAGGCAGGAGCGTGATTAAAAGCCCTTATCAGGGCTACTACAGTGGACTTCAGTGATAGCTTACTACAATATAGACTTTACAGAGAACGGCTGCTGTATTCAGGGATAGCTGCTGGAGTAGGGACAGAGAGAGGCATTAGTGGTGTATTAGGTGCTCTGCTACATACCAAACTATATTTGGCACTACTGCTGTGTACCTTGAAAAATACAATATATAGGTTTTATAACTGGCAACTGTACTGTGCGTTCTCTTGCAAAGTAAATTTCTCATAACTGGTGTTCATACACACTGTCTGATCACTTAGTACAACGGCTGTGTACCTTGAAAATACAATATATAGGCCTTAACTGGCAACAGTACTGTGCGTTCTCTTGCAAAGTAATTTCTCATAACTGGTGTTCATACCCACCGTCTGTTCAGTTACTACACGGCTGTGTACCTTGAAAAATACAATCTATAGGCCTTAACTGGCAACTGTACTGTGCGTTCTCTTGCAAAGTAATTTCTCATAACTGTGTTTATACCCACCGTCTGTTCAGTTACTACACGGCTGTGTACCTTGAAAAATACAATCTATAGGCCTTAACTGGCAACTGTACTGTGCGTTCTCTTGCAAAGTAATTTCTCATAACTGGTGTTTATACCCACCGTCTGTTCAGTTACTACACGGCTGTGTACCTTGAAAAATACAATATATAGGCCTTAACTGGCAACTGTACTGTGCGTTCTCTTTGCAAAGTAATTTCTCATAACTGGTGTTCATACCCACCGTCTGTTCAGTTACTACACGGCTGTGTACCTTGAAAATACAATCTATAGGCCTTAACTGGCAACTGTACTGTGCGTTCTTGCTAATTTCTCATACTGGTGTTATACCCACCGTCTGTTCAGTTACTACAACGGCTGTGTACCTTGAAAAATACAATCTATAGGCCTTAACTAGCAACTGTACTGTGCGTTCTCTGCAAAGTAATTTCTCATAACTGGTGTTTAATACCCACCGTCTGTTCAGTTACTACACGGCTGGTGTACCTTGAAAAATACAATCTATAGGCCTTAATGGCAACTGTACTGTGCGTTCTCTTGCAAAGTAAATCTGTGTTCATACCCACCGTCTGTGTGTTCTACCCACTGGCCTGTGTACCTTGAAAAATACAATATCTAGGCCTAATGGCACTGTACTGTGCGTTCTCTTGCTAAATTTCACGGCTGTGAAGGCAAAGTATTGTAAAAAAAAAAAAAATGCGGGCGGGGGCTAGCGGAATTGGACGTGGACGAGGACGGGGGCGCGGAAATGCTGTTGGGGGCCTTGTTGAAGCCAGTGGGGATACAATGCGTGCTGGTGAGGGTCAGCCAGGATCCCGCTCATCCAGAATCCCTGCCTTTATGGGACAGTTAAGCAGGGGGCGGGTTACACCGCTGTTGAGGCCTGAGCAGGTTGAACAGGTGGTGCAATGGATAGCCGATAGCGCTTCCACACAGTTGTCCACCAGCCAGTCATCCACACAGTCTCACTCTGACCCTCCTTCCTCCACACCTGGCCAACAGAGTCATCCCACCCTTGACCCCTCCCAGGAGCTCTTTTCGGGTCCTTTTTCAGATGTGCCGGAAGAATCCCAGGAGCTAGCAGAGGAATTTGTTTGTAGTGATGCCCAAACACTTGAGTTTTCGCCATCTCCTGCTGATGTGGACCCTGAACCAGCATCTGTTATCATGAGCGATGATGATGATGATGAGACGCAGTTGCCATCAAGGGAGGCTGTTGGAATGTCCAGTGGCAGGAGGAGAGCAGAGTGAGGAA